>JAAGAY010141744.1:7073-59123 GCA_011801015.1 Ardeotis arabs | reverse complement strand
TCCTCAGCCTTCTCTTCTACAGGCTAAACAACCCCAATTCTCTCAGACACTCCTCATAAGACTTGTGCTCTGGATCCTTCACCAGCTTCCTTGCTCTTCTCTGGACATGCTCCAGTACCTCAATGTCTGTCTTGTAGTGAGGGGCCCAAAACTGAACACAGTATTTGAGGTGTGGCCTCACCAGTGCTGAGTACAGGGGGACAATCACTTCCCTAGTCCTGCTGTCCATCCATGTCTGGGTTCCACATTGTTCTATAGAGTCTGTTCCAGTGCTCCCTTGTGCTCCTGCCAGAGAGTGACTTCATAAACCGTGACAGGATTATCTACATGAAACTTTTCAGATCGAAGTGATCCTGCAGGCTAGTCCTTTCATCACAAAGAAATTGGACTTGAGGATATCCAATTCACAAGGGTCCAAGCTCCTATGAACCTGCCAGTTATGTGAGTGGCCAGCAGTTCCTGCATTAGCGTGCACCACCACTTCCAGCATTACTGCCTTAGCACTCCTCATCCCCCAGAGGAAGGCAGTGATGCCTTCTCTGGCTTCCCTGTCTTATTGACCCCTTAGGAAGAGGGAAATGGAGGGGTGTAGTTGCATTGCTGACCCTGGAGAGCTTGGAAACTAGCTGGTATTTCTGGATGCCTACTGCCTCCCTTGAAGGTAACTCACTTTCAATAACAGGAAACTGGGCAGGCGCACGGCTGCAGGCAGGCACGCAGCAGCAGCAGCATGGTGACCACTCAGCATAAAGCAGTGTCCCCTTCTTCTCCTGAGCTTCTACGACTTGGTAGAGTCAATGTAGCCACACAGACAGAGGTCCTGTTCAAGCAGGTGACCACCAACGTTTCTGGCTGTGGGATGTGTGAAAATGTATTCCTAGAGGTGGAAAGAGATTGCAAGCAAGATTATGGGAGGTGTGACCAGCTTGATGAACTGCTCTGCTTGGTGACTGAGCTGCATAAGAAGGTGAGCAGACTGAGGAGTATTCGAGAGTCTGAGAGGGAGAGTGAGCAATGGAGCCATCCTCTGCCATCTATGATGCATTGAAGCAAACTCAGCATGGCCACTACAAAGGTAGGTCCTGAATTTGCTTTGTAGCAGGAGGAAGGCAGTGTCACAAGGGATAAGAAGGGGTGGAAGAAGGTTACAACATGGAGAGGTAAGAAAAACCCTCCTTACCCTCTAAGATAGAACATGTACAAGGCCCTGGGTAGGATAGATGAAGCACATAATGAAAAAGAGGAGCACAGGTAGTATATTCCTCAATTCTCTCAGTAATGGGGGGAGATCCCAGAAGAAACAGATGAGCCTGGGATACCAATACCTGGCTCCAGGACTAGTGCCTCTACCAAAACTTTGGGGTTTTAAACCATGGAAGAACCTTTGAGAGATAAGGTATGTTAGGGCCTGACAGAATCCACCTGTCCCAATGGGGAAAATGGGTCTTTGAGTGTAAGCTGGCAGGGCTGATCATGTGACCTTTAAACTAGAATTGATGTGGGAAGGGCCTACCAACAGGATTGCAGGAGGTAAGCCAAGGGTTGTCATGGTATCACCAAGTGTGGCAATCCCAGTGGGAACATTTACACTGCTGCTGGGAGCATGGAGGGCTCAGGGGCATATCTGGAATGCTAATACACCAACACATGCAGTATGAGAAAAAAACAGGATGAACTGGAAGCATTGGTCAGCTCCCAGAGCTACAATATTATTCATATTAGTGAGACTTGGCAGAACAAGTCCCACGACTGGAGTGCTGAGATGGAGGGCTATGGGCTGTTCAGTAGGGAAAGGCAAGACAGGCGAGGTGGAGGTGTCGCACTGTACTCTGTCGGAGAGGTTTAATTGCACAACCCTTCAGTTAGTGATGATGTGGTTGCGAGCATGTGGGTGAGGATTAGGGGGATGGAAAACAAAGGAGATGTTGTAGTGGGTGTCTACTACCGATTGCCCAGCCAGGCTGTAAGCACTGATGAGTTTTTCTATAGGCAATTAAGAGAAATTTCTCAATCAGTAGCCCCTGTCCTTATGAGAGATTCAACTTCCCAGATATCAACTAGGAATATCGTACTGCTGTGACGAGTAGATTTTGGAAATTCTTGAAGTTTGTAGGAGATGATAACTTCTTGTGATTGGGTACTCAGCGAGCCAACTAGGAAAGATGCTCTCCAAAACTTTTTATTTGTGAATGGATAAGGACTCATGGGGAATGTGATTGTAGGTGGCTATCTTGGCCATAGTAATCATGAAATGGTTGAGTTAAAAATTTTCTGTGTAATGAGAAAAAAGGACAGCAGAGTTGCCTGGGGTCGCCTCAGCTTTCAGAAATGGGAAAATCTATCTGTGTAATGCTAGAGGCTCCCTTCGTCATATGTCAGTGCACTGGGTGGTTGGCTAAGGTTAGAGCAGGTCTGTGAAGGTCTCCTCCCTCACCAGAGCTCTGAGAACTTCCTCTGCCCTTGTTGTAGGCCAGTCTTCTCTACTGCTGTCTTCTGTTTATTGTTTTCGTTAATTTTAGTGCATACAAATACATTTCTGCAGCAACCGTCAGCAGGGACCCTACATTTTTACATCCCTTAAGTCTTCTGCAAGTGATTTTGTTATCAGTTTTGCTATCCATTTCTCTTTGTGGTTCATCTTTTGTGTGCATCTGTCTACATCAGTTTGAAGAGTAACTTAAATATTTCAAAAATTGAGCAACTTAACTTATTTCTTTTATAATTTCCTGGATAAATTATGCAATAGTACACTGAACATCACATTAACCATGAATACTTAGGGTGCTATCACAATTATTGGTATGAGGGTTAGCACGTTAGAGAAAAGACATTCCTGCAAGACTTTATGACTTTATGTAAACTACCCAGCTTTAAGATAAACACAGTAGAAGCCTGATTTTGATAAATAAACTAAAGCAACTTGCTGAATGTTTTCATTTAGAAGAGAAAGGAAAAGAAAAAAGAAAACATGATGTTCACTAGTTCAGTTTCCATCTAACTGAAACCCAAACCTGTAGATGAAGGATTAAGGCAATTAAAGACTCCTGCTCTATTTTAAATTACATTCTTCACTCACAGAGGTGGCAAAATAGATGCGTTGTTACTAGAGGGTCCTCCCCTACCACGTGGCGTAGTAGGAAGTTCTTTTCTGCTTTCAGTTACTTTGCGTTTCACAGGAGGCAAGAGGGATTTTGCACAACATCTGAGGAAAACCTGAACTTTTAAAATCAGTAAATCAGTGGCTCCCTTTGCCTCAAAATCAGATTGTAGTTCTGAAATTCTGGACTGCTGAGGTCCCCTACCTTTACCCCCCACCTTTTGAAAGGAAATACTGCTGTATTTTGCTTACCACATTTATTAGGTAAAAAAAAACCCCAAGTTTAAAAGTGCTCTTTGTTTCTTTTAGTGTTCATCTAAAGTTACAGTTTCACTCTGCACGGAATTGAAACTCATGTAGTCTTGGCTGAGCAACAGTGAGTTCCTAATATGAAAAAAGCGAAATAAACATCTTGGGTACTATTAGGTGCTGTCTCTTAGGTGTTATTTCACAACTAATTAAGCACATTTGTTTCATAGTAAGGTGAATAACTATAAATGAGTGGAAGCTAACTTCATCTTCTGGTGATGTACAATCTGTGAAATATTTGGAGTGGAATAGCTAGTGCAGGATGTTTGCAAGGAATGTTTTCCTCCTGCCAGAAATGTCTTGAATGGCCTCGGAGAATGCAACAAGATTTTAGTGAGATATCTACATTAGTCATCATAAACCCCAATGAAAACCTCAGTGCATCTTGTGTGAAGAGAAAAATCCAGTTAACAGTCAAGAGCAGAGGAATTGTACTTTATTACAGTCCTTTTAGTAAGAGTCAGAGAAATTATGAACTGCTATTTACAATGTAAATAAAAATATGTAGGGAAAGAAGACATTAAAAAAAAAACCCAAAACTTAATAAATATCCTAACCATTGAACTAGTCTGTCCTGCTAAGCATAGAAACTTCTAAGTAAGAAATTCTCAAATAGACTTTGTGTTCCATGAAATACTGGATTGTCACCAGCTTAAGTCTATCCATGGCATCTTTAACTTTGTCCCTTCTGCATTCTCCCATACTTTTTATATCCTGTTTCCTATGCCTTTAACACTATCTTTTTTTCCTGTTTTATTTTGGTTCCCTTCCCCAAAGTCCCATTCACTTAACAGACATTTATTCCACGAAGTATTCAGCTTAAGAGTTTTGTTCCAGTTCTTGAAGATATTTGAAGCAGAAATAAACCCCAAATAATAACAACTATTATTTTTATTATTATTACTAAATTTCCAGATCTAAAATATTGTAAATGTCAATTAACAATTTCTATCTCTCTGTTTGTGCAACTCAATTACTTACACTAAAAAAGGGGGGAGGAAAAGAAGGAAATCGAGCCTCTGCAAATCTTAGTTGTCTGAAGTGAATGTTACCCTTATGTAACACATTTGTCTTCTAGCTAATTGATCTTACGTTCTGTAGCCAAGTATTTTGCAATTGCCCTCATTAGGGGGTTCCCCAGGGCTTGGATGTTCATCTTTTGGAGTAGGTCTTATCATATTATTTATGGTAAGACAATGTAGCTGGGTAAAATACACAGTTTAAAATGGAAACCATGCTCAAAAGTAGCAAAGAAGAGAGCAAATTGCAGCATATGAGACCAAAAGGAACAAAAAACCCCCTTTTGTCACAACAGCGTGGTGATGTATGAGTAATGCGAGAATTTGTTGAAAAGGAAGAAAATAAAAGTACTCAGTTATTTTTGGGGGGAGGGTGGAGAGATAAGTGAGGCACTCTTGTTTTAAGCTTAAGTACAAATGTTTGAGGAAGTAGGTTGAAGCAGTTGTTTCACATTTAATTATTTCTCAAGTCTCAGACCAGCTGAAGAGTAGTGATAGAGTAGTGATTACCGTTGTTACCTTAAGTGAGTTATGGCATGTTATATTCTCCTCCACACCTGAGCTGAACCAGTGAGGACTTCTTTTATGTTGTTTTCTTCTGCTCTGATTTACAGTCTACTCCAACGACAAATTTGACAGACCTGGCAGCACACAGAAAATGGTAGGTAAATCTTCCATTTCAAATTTATTTTAAGACCCCTTTGACTGGAACTGTTGTGGAAGATTTTCAAGACCATATTCTCCTTTTCTGCTTTCTAAATGTTCCAGTTCACTGTTGTGGTTAGAAGCTGCAATACAAAATGACAGGAAAGGAAGACATTTATTTGCGCTAATACTAACTGGCTAGCATTTAATTGTACTACTGCGCTAGAGAACGAGTATGATAATTTCTTTTCTGGTTGCTATAACTTGTGAGGTGTTCTTTTTTCTCTAGCCTTTCCTCCTTTCACCTCTTAAAATACAGATGGAGCACCTACAGAAAAACTTCCTCCAGAAACACCTAGCTGTGTTGTTGCTGAATATTTGAAGAATACCCTAGATCATTATGGGTTTGCGCGTGTGCTAGTTAATACCAGCAGATTAGTGCTTTTTGAGCTTCTTATAAAGCCAAGCGTAGATCACAGAGAAAAGGACAGCTCACATGCATGCCTGTAGCTGCGCTTTTACACTAGCTTCTCATTGCAAAGACATTGCATAAGTCAGCGTTGCTTGTTTCTCCTAATTAAAACAATCATATTTTTTATTTCTTCTGCTACTACAACAGACAGAGGTGTTACGCATGCTACTAGTCAGACACAGCACCAGAATGTAACAGTTCACAGTTAAAATAGCTAATGCATTAAAAAGATGTTGGGAAACAGAAGGACACACAAAGAAATGAAGCATAAAGATCGTAGGAGCTACGCTGGCTGTGCAACAACGCTTAGGTTCCTATAAACAGGAACTGCAATACGTGAGAGTTCAAAAATCTGAGCATTACAAACATCTCAAAAGGCATTTTTTGACTTCTTAAGAAACCTACAAACATATTCATGAAGACTTCTAAGGCCCAGATTCATTGCACCTAAGTTTAGACACCTAAGTCTGCAGTGTTGCTCTTTGTTCACTGCGTAGTTAGAGCTCTCTTGATCTTCAGAGCTGAGCAGCACCTGCAGAGAGGCCGCTCTTTCCTGTTCTCTCTTCAGTGTAGTGCAGCCTAGGCTGATGGCAATGAATTGAGGAATTCAGCAAGTGCCTAAAATTAGATGCCTGAGTGCAGTGGATGAGTATGAGTTTGTGTAGAAAGTTTGTGGCAATCTAGGCTTGCCCAGGTCCTACTCTAGTGCTTGGACAGAGACTTTTAATTTGGCAAATCTAAGATATTGCTTCTAATTAATACTTCTTCAAGAGCAGCAAACCTGTGGTTTGACCCTCAGTAGCAGAGGTTTTCCTTCCTTCTTTATAAAAGAAGACAGGCTGCTGGAGTTTGATTTGTGGCAGTTGTCAGTGTTTCCCTTGGTGGTTGCAGGTACCGTGTCCATGGCTGGCAAGGGTCTGCTGTCATGTGCATCTATGAGTAAAGGTAAATGGCATCCACGTAATGGAGTGACATGTCCTGAAGTGCAGACAGTCTCTGTGGCTTCCCTGCCAACTCTCTGCAGTACTCCATGGGCACCTGCCTTGGATAAAATTCTGGTCCCTGGGGTACATTGGTCTGGTAAAGCAAGAGATGCAGGTAGGCAGGAGCATGGGCCATTCAGTCAGATTTGGCACTCTTTGGTTTTTCATTAGTCTTTTACATGTATAATATAGTGTGTCTCTCGGAAAAAAAAAAGGAATGTAAAATATTTACAAGAACATTTCCAGATTTTCCTTCAGCAGTGTCACCTGTCATTCCAAGAAAGACCTTGAGCCTTCTATGTAATTACTAGCAATGGCAGAGACCTTCCTTCTCCCTCCCGCATCCCTATCCATATTAGTGAAGGAAAAAGAGTTCTAAAAAAAAGGCTATGATGGTGGGAGAAAATGAATGCATTTTATCTTCTCCAAATTATCTCCTCACTTACTCTGATTGTTCTTATTGATAATTTTCAACCAAAGTTAATCATCCTCTGAAGCTGATTGGCTAGATTGTATTGAAGACACTGGTGAACTGTCTTAGCCAGTTGCCTCCATCTGGGTGAGTTTCCGAAGTGAATTGCAATAAACCAAATGAAGATTATTTTGATTCTTAACAAATGACTTCACAAGAGCTGAAACTAATGAAATGTGAATTCTCAGGCATGGCCTGGTTAACTCTGGTTGCATTTCCCTGAGTAATTATATGAATGATAGTCATGGCTACCAGTCAGGATATTTAACTGCATTGCCTTTTTTCTGTGGATCTGCTGAAAAGAAAGCCTCATAGCACTTCCTGGCAATGCAAAAGGAAATTGCAGTAGAGGAAAGGCTGTGGTGTAGTACAGCACCAGGTGACACTGAATTCAAGGTCTGCAGTGGACTATCACATTTTTCCTTCTATACTGAGGCTTTATATTCACAAGCTGACTAAACAAACCCCCAAAGTGACTCCATTTGGCTGTTGAATCTAGATAGCAGAAGTGTGGTGCTGTGTGAGACTTGAGCTGGCTTCTCTCATATTTGCTGCCCTGCTAGTCACTAGAGCACTCCTCCAGATACACAGATCCATGGGTGGATTTAGAATAGTTATCTCAGGTAATGAGGAAACACAAAGTTATACAGGGGGGACAGTGGTGTAAGTAAACAGAACGTACAATAGGAAGCCTCAACTAATCTCCAAGTCTGCGTCACCTGCAAGGCATGTCTTAGGCAACACTCAACAGGGTTTTCACATACTCTTTGAGCAGGTCTTTGTATGTTCTTGTGTCCCAGCTAAAGAGAAAAAGCATTTCCGTGTTGTTTGGACACTTTACTTAATCATCGGGCTTTCAGCTGCTTCACTGGCTATTCACATTTAGACAATGTTATTCCATGGATAACTAGTCCTGGTTGATTAAGAGCATTCGATGTACCATGCATCTCCAAACCTTCAACACTGAGTTTTCCAGGGAAAAATGATGATGTTGGTTATTGTGTGTTTTATTGCCTTTAGTTCTCTTGACCAGCAACAGACACAGGCAGTTAAGAAGCTGTGCAAGACAGCAGAATGGTTGTGACCCCTCTGCCTGTGCTAGGCAAGCCAGGGCTGGCAGCTTGCTTCCCTGTCTGTCTGTCTCTGTCCACAGGGACATGGTTTCTTTGACATTGACTGCTGCTGAGGAGGTAACTAGTATGGTGTCAAATACTAAAAGCTTATTGCTCTTCTCATAATACATGCAAATATATACAAAAGGCAACACCACAAAGACTTGATGGGCAGAGAGCGTATTGTGTAAGAGCAAATCTTAAATCTGGTTTAGATTTTCCTTTTTACGCTTTGCTTTGATACAGTGCCCTCTTGGCCCTCTGTCCTTACTGGACAGTGAAAATACTAGCAGCTATTGAACTATTGGGAATTATAGACATTGACTGGCTTAGGTCAACCATACATCCATTCTAACATTCACTAGAGGAAGAATCCTTATGGTAAAGTGAAATCGGAGTTAGGCACTCACCTGTTAGTGTGGTTTTGAAAATTTACACTACCTTTTAAGTCACTATAGATGTTCTCAACTTTCATATGCTTCTAAAAATTAACTTTGCTTGTTTACGCTCTTATACTGTGGCAACCTGCTAGATGTTTAACATTGTTTGTTTCCCTTTAAGAAAATAAAATTCACAGATGCCTAGCCTTTAATCCTCTGCCTTGTCATGTTTTCAGTAGATTTTTCACGATTCATCATGTCAAGAGTGATATTCATCTTACTGCTACAATACTCAGTGATAAGAAAGAAAAGAAAGCATTTGAGGAAATACCAACATATGCCTTCCCCAAACTTATAATCCTACCTGCACATCCACTTCTAGCTAGTGTGAGAGACAGCATTACCTGTCTATTTGGTCTGACCCAGTTGGCACGTGCTTGATCTGGTGTCCTATGACGTGTTCTCATTGCATTGAATTAATACCTCCCTATTTCCTTATTTTAGGTACCTCGTACTAAGATGTCAAATGCATTGCCGTTTGTCTTGCTCTTCCTATTTCCGATGCTACTGTCAGGGGCTTGGTTTCCCAAAAGTTTACCTTGTGATGTTAAAGCATCTGAAGGTACCGTGACAGTGGACTGCACGGATCGGCGTCTCATGGAAGTCCCCAGAGGGATCCCTGCAAATGCTACTAACCTTACCCTGAGTATTAACCATATCCACCATATCCATCCAACATCCTTTGCTCACCTTCAAAACCTAGTGGAGATTGACTTCAGATGTAACTGTGTGCCTGTCAGAATGGGGCCCAAAGATCATGTGTGCAACAGGAGACCAAAGATTGAGAATGGCAGTTTTGCTGCCCTGACAAGATTGAAGGCATTGTATTTGGATGCAAACCAGCTGTCGGAAATACCCCGAGGTCTTCCGACTACTTTAAGTCTGCTGAGCCTGGAAGCAAACAGTATCGTTTCTCTCCAAAAAGCCAACTTGTCAGAGCTAGGAAACATAGAAGTCTTGTACCTGGGACAGAACTGTTACTACCGTAATCCGTGCAATGTTTCCTTTGAAATTGAAAAAACAGCCTTTCTGGAGCTGAGAAAAATAACAATACTATCCCTGAAGTCTAACAACTTAACACATATTCCACCCAATTTGTCATCTACTTTAAAGGAATTGTATATTTACAATAACATGATTCAAGTGATTCGAGAACATGATTTAAGTGCCCTTCACAACCTAGAAATTCTTGATCTAAGTGGTAATTGCCCACGTTGTTATAATGCCCCATATCCTTGTATTCCCTGCCCCAAGAGTACAATTGAGATACATTCAAATGCTTTTTATTCCTTGAAAAATTTAAGGATTTTGCGACTTCACAGTAATTCTCTTCAGAACATACCCAGCAGCTGGTTTAAAAACATCAGGAATCTCAAAGAGCTTGACCTCTCCCAAAATTTCCTGTTAAGGGAGATAGCAGATGCTCAGTTTTTGAAGTTTATCCCCAGCCTTGTAGACCTTGATCTGTCCTTTAATTTTGAACTGAAGATGTATTCTCCATCCTTGAATCTGTCTAAGACATTTTCCTCCCTCTCTAACCTGCAAACCCTGAGGCTCAAGGGTTATGTCTTTAAAGAACTCAGAAAAGGAAATCTAGATCCATTGCTGAGTCTTAGAAATCTAACAGTGCTGGATCTTGGGACTAATTTTATTAAAGTTGCTGACCTGAAAGTGTTCAAAAAATTCCCTGCTCTTAAACTCATAGACCTCTCAGTGAATAAAATTTCTCCTTCTTCAAATGAAAGCAACTTCTATGGATTTTGCTCTAATCCGAGGATTTCAGTAGAGCAATACAACAGGCAGGTATTACAAGAGATGCATTATTTCAGATATGATGTGTATGGGCGAAGTTGCAGGACCAAAGACAAAGAGGCTACTTCCTACCAGTCTTCAGTTAACGAAGAGTGCCTAAAATATGGAGAAACTCTGGACTTAAGTCAAAACAACATATTTTTTATCAATCCCTCAGACTTCCAGGGTCTTGGTTTCCTCAGATGTCTCAACTTGTCAGGTAATGCAATAAGTCAAACTTTAAATGGAACTGAATTCTACTACTTGTCTCGCTTGAAATATCTGGATTTTTCTAACAACAGGATTGACTTGCTATACTCAACTGCTTTCCAAGAGCTAAAATTTTTAGAAATTCTAGACCTGAGCAATAACAAACATTATTTTCTGGCAGAAGGTGTTACTCATGTGCTTAATTTTATGAAAAACTTGGCCCATCTGAAGAAGCTGATGATGAATGAGAATGAGATTTCTACCTCTATTAACACAGGACTGGAAAGCCAATCTCTGCAAATTTTAGAGTTTAGAGGAAATCGTTTAGATGTTTTATGGATGGATGGGAATGCTAGATACTTGTCATTCTTCAAGAATCTGACCAGCCTGGAACAACTGGATATTTCCTTCAATTCGCTCAGTTTTTTACCTCATGATGTTTTTGAAGCTCTGCCTTCAGAACTCAAGATCCTCAACTTAACCAATAACCGGTTGAAGAATTTCCGGTGGGGAAGCCTCCGCTATCTGAAGAAACTAATAACTCTGGACCTCAGCAATAACCTTCTGTCTGCTGTTCCCCAGGAACTGTCCAACTGCTCTTCCACACTCCAAGAACTGATGCTCCGAAACAATCGCATTCAATGGTTAACCAAACATTTTCTCAGAGGCGCTTTTAAACTGAGATACTTGGACCTCAGCTCAAACAAGATCCAAACAATTAAGAAATCCAGCTTCCCTGAAAATGTCATTAACAACCTGAGGACACTGCTTTTGCATGGCAATCCTTTCAAGTGCAATTGTGATGCTGTGTGGTTTGTTTGGTGGATCAATCAGACTCAAGTGAGTATTCCTCTTCTGGCCACAGACGTGACCTGTGCTGGCCCAGGGGCACATAAAGGAAGGAGCGTGGTTTTCTTGGATTTGTATACCTGTGAGCTGGACACCTCATATTTGATCCTGTACACTCTGTCAGCTTCAACTGTCCTAGGCTTTATGGTGTTCGCAGTGACAAGTCATCTCTATTTCTGGGACATGTGGTACAGTTACCATTACTGCACTGCCAAGTTGAAGGGCTATCGGCGTTTGTCTTTGCCGGATGCTTGCTACGATGCTTTTATTGCCTATGATAATGAAGATCCAGCTGTGAATGAGTGGGTGCTGACAGAACTGGTTGAAAGGCTGGAAGATCAAAAAGCCAGACAATTCAATTTATGCCTGGAAGAAAGGGACTGGCTCCCAGGACAGCCAGTCTTTGACAATCTTTCCCAGAGCATTCAGCTGAGCAAAAAGACCATATTTGTGCTGACCAACAAGTATATTAAAAGTGGCAGCTTCAAGACAGCATTTTACATGGCCCACCAGCGACTTCTAGATGAAAAAATGGATGTCGTTATCTTGATATTTCTTGAGAAGGTTTTGCAGAAGTCCCGATATGTTCGCCTGAGGAAGAGGCTGTGCAGAAGTTCTGTCCTGGAGTGGCCAACTAACCCTCAATCTCAGCCCTACTTCTGGCAGTGCCTGAAAAATGCAATAGCTACAAGCAATACCCAGGGTTACAACAAGCTTCTCCAAGAAACTGTTTAGTTCTGCCCTTCCCTGTACAATATTGCTACAATGCATAGTGAGCAGAAGATCCTAAACTCTATTTGGAGAAACTGTTGAAGCACAGAGGATAAATGTAATTGTGATACTGTACCCTAAAATGAAATGCACCGTTAGTCCCAAAGATGATAGTTCACTTGTTTTGCGGTGACAAGGTTGAACAGAAACTGTTGCCAGCACAGATGTTTAGCTGACATGCGCCTTGCTTGGCATTGATTGCTGCACAGCAAGAGAAGATGCACTACGGACTGGAAGTCCCTGGTTTAGAACAGAATCACCACTTACAGCTTTCTGTTCACTGGGGGCCTCCAGCATCTCCTGTGGTTGGGTCAAATGTGAGTGAGACACCTTCTTGGCTTGCTCTAGTACACAGACTTTCAGGAGGAGTTTGGCCATGCCTAAAGTTGCTGCTGTTCAGATCACTGTTGGAGTAAATGTGATTTTAATAGAAAAATATAGTTTCTGTATTTGGTGTATTTATGAAAACAAGAAAAGGATTTGCTGACACATTCGTCTCAGAAAATACCGTAAGCAAAGCTCGTGCTTTGATTTTAGGAGTGGGGATAATGAATTATTATCCTTTCATCTCAGGTTTACAGCTGCTGAGCCTTACTGCCTCTGTGTGAGTGGGCAACAGCCCTAATGGCTGGGGAAAGGACATTCTGGTGGGACTGCTGTCGGGGGCGGGAGGTGTCCTGCTGTTGCCTTGTCCAAAAGCTCCTAAATCTGCAGAGACTTTGAAGAATGTGTATGGTCTAAAATAGGAAGCTATGTGAGGGACAAATTCAGAAGGTCTTGAAGGCAGTGGGTTGGAAGGAGTTACAAGATAAAGGGAGTCCCTGTGCACGAGCTCCTGTGTGGGAGTGAGGAGGGGCAGCAGGACAGCAGATAGGCTGAGGGAAGCCTTTGCACAAGGCAGATGTAGAAAATCAAGTAAAACAAAGAGAAAGTGGGAAAAGACAAAGAAAGGAAAGTAAAAAGAAAAAAGAGAAAGTGGAAGAGGTGGAAAGAAAGGAGAAAAATACAACTAAACAAGCGCATGATAGAAGTTAAGCATTTACTGATAATTTCCAAGTAATCTCCTCACTCGGCCTTTCACCTGCTTCCTTGACTGCTGGCTGAGCTGGCTGCTACCTGAGGACTCAGGGCTCCTCTCCAGAGTTGTGCCATCAGCTTTAGGAGCTCAGCTTCCTTGTTTCCACCCAGGTCCTGTGTTACAACCCCTTGTGTATTGACTGGGATGCTGTTAAGCAGGTCCAGCCAGGGCTGGAGGCTGAGGACACAGTAAAGTGACTGACTCGCCTCCGCCTGCCCAGACTTTCTCCCAGACAAAACACAGTCGCTCAAAGTGCAAAGCATGTAAGACCAGGTCATAGAAGGAAAGCATCCTTCCCACTGTTTCTTTAGCTGTCCTGTGGTGCTCCAGAGCAGCCTCAAGCCCTCCTTCGCTTCCTTGTATCCCAGGCAGGTCCCTCTCCCACAGTGGCTGCTGGGGCACCACTAAAATCCTGAGCTGAGAACGAGTCTGGATTTAGGAACATCTTGAAAAAGGGAAGAAACACTGCTCAGAAACATAAACACTTGGACCTGTTTCCTGCTCCAGTTCACAGCACAGCCTCACTGAACACGTGACAGTATTTCAGCTGAAGTCTTTTGTAACGGCAGCCTAAACCTCTGTGTGTGGCTCAGGCGGGCTCTCTGCTCGCTGTGATGGTCTCTGCTTCAGAAGGAGCAGTGTGCTCTCACTTTGTCGGGTGCCCCTGTCTGCAGCACAGTCTGGGCAGCTTCTCCCCTCTCTCTCAAAGTCCTTTTTCTTTTCTGGCAATGAGTCTCAGTGACAGCTCTGGCTGACAGAGTACCGACACTCTTACCTGCTTTGAACCTGGTTATTTCAGTTGCCTGTTGCATTTCCTCATCTACCTGTTCTGCCTGGTCCTTTCTTTAAATAGCCCCTTTTTGGTTTAGTTGTAGATGACCAGAAAGACAAGAACACAAATACGAAGAAGAAAATATTATGGATAATGAGGGTTTTTTCCTCCCAACATATCACAGCATTTTTATTGATTAAGAATAGAAGTAGGAAAAAGAGGAGGGTCTGGTTGAAAAAAAATGGGAGTTTTATGGTTATATTTCAATAATCATAGAACCATAGAATGGTTTGGTTTGGAAGGGACCTTTAAAGGTCATCCTATCCAATCGCCTTGCAGTGAGCAGGGATACCTTCAACTAGATCAGGTTGCTCAGAGCCGCGTCCAACCTGGCCTTTACCACCTCTCTTGGAAACCTGTTCCAAACGCTTATGCATGCTGCAGCGCAAGACCGCAGAGAGGCCAGGGATGCTGCACCAACACTTTTCTGAGTATCCAAGAGAGACAGTGAATGGTGCTGTGGTCTGCAGTGGGAAATGAGTCGTCTGCTGGCACTGCACTGCCCACTGCCAGGGCCAGTGCTCTCGGCCAGTGTCTGAGTTGCCAGGAGAAAGCCCACAGCTGTTTCCATGTGACAAAACTCTTCATGATACCTGCACCCTTCCCTTGCAAAAAACATGGCCAGGGGAATAAGGAGGGACCTCACTTCTGTGTCCTATGACACCCCTGGGTAATTACCATGCTTCAGGGAGGAGGTACCAGCCCAATTAGCTGAGGCAGGCCTACATCCTTATCTCTGCATGCTTCAGGGTATTCTAGAAGGGGGCCACTGTGTGTTTTGCAGACTGAATATTAACACTGTACTCACAGAACAACTGGGTTTGGGGCTTTTTTTAGGTAGCTTCATACATAGTAGCTAAGAGTGTTTCACTGGTGGGCACAAGCTCAATCTAAGTCTTTCTTGAAAAAGAAAAATAATATGAATTTAGACTAGTTAGATTTATAGCTAAGAAATGCCTTAAATGGGCATGCCCTTCATTTCTCCTGGAATGTTTTTTTTTTATATAATGGAGCACCACCAAAAAGGTAGGAGCTATTTGACAGATTTAATCTAATAATTTATTGTTTTAACTGTATGAGTGTTTTAACCTTGGAGCTTGCTTGCCTGGTTGGTATAGCATTGTCGGAATTTACAAATGACTGAAGAGTCCTGAGGTTTCTATACCTCAGGGTTTCACAATGGTATAGCTTGTGACCTGGTGTGAGGTCAATGAGGAGGAGACGGTAAGGGCATTCTGCTAACCTAACTGTAGACATCTACAGCTGCATTAACAGGTCTATACATCATTCTCCCTTCAGAGGTGATGTGATAGAGACATTTTATGAATATCACTTATCTCATCCTAACACAGAGGTTTAAGGTGGGTCAAAGTAATTGCAGCCCAAAAGTAGGATTTCCCTCCATTAGCTGTAAAGGGCTCCCATGGTGACCAGCTCAGATGTAGGTGTCTGCACTGCAGATGCTTTCAGTTAGGCAAGGTGACTTCTGCTCCAGGCTTACACGTGCAGTTGGTGGCAAGTTGGTTTTGAATAACCATGTCATGCGGACATCAAAATATATGAAGTACTATAAACAACTTTGATGACCAAAGCCGCTCTTCATCAGTTGCTGTTTCCTTACAGAAACTGTACCAGAGAATGGCTAGACTTGGTATTTAGTCTACATGACCTGGAAAGACCACACATGGAGTGGAAGAAGGAGAAAGAAGAGAAATATTGGAAAATTTATCAAGTTTTTACAGTTCTTGTGGAATCAGAAGAAAAATGCACTGTTTACATTACTGTCATTATTGTGGCACAAGAAGAATAATCAATGAAAACTAGCAAGAAGCATCCTTACTTATAGGATTTATATGAATATAAAATCCTCTTTTGTCTCTTTCATCTCCCTATATTTAAGAACTGACATATCAGGAACTTGCAGGTGTCTCCCTGTGAGAATAATTTATGTCAGAAAGAGCCTCAGGAGATCAGAGAGGTCTAATTTCAAAATAAGTTTAGCTTGGTTAGGCCCTTGTTCTGCAATAAAGTTGGCATGTTGTGTACCAAATGTGATATCCTGTAAAGGAACTTCATGAGAATATCTTTAAAAAAAACTCTGTGAAGATCAGGGGGAGCCCTTGGTCTGTAGTAAATCATATTTTGGGGCAATAGGCCCTCCAAATCAGTAAACATATTTTTTAATTTTCTGAATAAACCTTGCCTTTTCATTTTCTCAATCTTGTTCTAGACGTATCTGCCTGTAGAAATAAGTTCTGTGATAAGCTGTTCACCTGAAAAAATCAGGCACAGGCCAAATTTATCTATTTCCTCTAAGCAAAATATTCAGGTCATTTAGGTTATAATTTTCAGTTGCCTCTGGAGGAGCTCAACTTCATTGAGTATATATGGAAGTTAGCCTCCTAATTTTGGAAGATAACTTGTGTGTCTAAATGTAAAAGACATAGACATTGATCCACCATTATCCCCAGGAGTATAAGTGGGAAAAATAAAGCACAAAGGTGTCAAATAATTTCTACTATGTCCATCTGCTGCTCATAAACTTGAAAAGGGAATCTGGATATCCAACTTATAGAAGCACCTGCATGCATTCCTTGGTTAATGAGCACTTAGAGATTATTTATATATGGGATTATTTAATTAGAAAAATAACGAAAATTGAGAATCAGATGTGTACCTGGTGAGAAATTCTTAATTTGGGTGTGTAAAGTATGAGAAAGTAAGAAGCTCTACCAAATTCTGTAAAACCGAGGAGTTTTTTGTTTTGGTGAGAGAGTATATTTGTTCAAGATATACAGTCCTGAACCAAAGAAGTGGTATCAGAATAGCCACTGATCTAAATCCAGGGCCTTATCTCTTTGCACTTTGTTTTCCTTCCTTTATTGTTACCAAGACATACTGCTAGTGACAAAATTCTAAGCAAAAGCAGACTTACGTAGCTGAGGGGTTTTTTAAGGGAAACATCCACAAAATCCAAGAAATCTCTGCCACTGCAAATTCAGAAACATTTTAGGAAACAAAGTTTTAGTCTTTTTCTAGCAATGGGATTATTGAAGGACTGTCAACAGATTTGCATAATTATGGAAAAGCTTGCAAGCTTGTAAAATGGAAGGTTTCTGCTTTTGGTTTCGAATTTTTTTTTATGAATATTTTCTTTTATTTTACAAGCTAAGTTCTAGTCTCACTGTCTTGGCTGTTGGGTTTATCTATGTCATACTCCAGCATCATATAGTTTATCACTATTTTATCAAGATTCCACAAGAGTGAGAGGTTCTGGAAGTACGTGTTCCTTAAAACACACATGCCCAGTCTTGTATTTTCCTACAGATGCAATATTTCTCAATTAAAGAGAGAAAATGTCAATGAGACCTTCTTTGTGAATATCTTCTTTTCCTGCTCTATTTTTTTTCTTTTGCCTTGCTAACTGAAGAACTCAATTGAAATCTGATTTTTAACTGACATCCCTCAGCGGCAAATTACTCTCAGTGTGCAAGAGCAAAGGTAAAAATCCTGAAACACACACAAAAAAGAGAGTTTTTACTTTACATTCATGTTTTTTTTTGTTTGCAGATGACTCTTCTCCATCATTTACACAGGTAGAGTGTAAATGACGGGGAAGAGTCCACAAGTCTACATGGAAGAATTATATTCATATAAGATTATGCTCTTGAACACTGCAGCTGAATGCTGCATTCTGTTCATAATAAAATCTCTTAACCTAATTACCTGATTAACTTGGACTATGACTTATCTTATTTTTAATTCTAGTACTAACCTAGGAGAAACTCAGTCACTAATCTGTGCACTCTTTATCTATCCTGAACTCCCATTCGTGATGCAAAAGCAAGAACTTAAAAAAAAAAATGGTATTGACACTTGCTCCTTTGGAAAAACAAATCTCAAAGCCCTTCCGTAATTCCTTGTGGTTTCTCACCTCACGTGTTCCTCTCAGATGTCCCACAGTGTCACCACAGCAGAAGGTGTTATGTCCTAAAACCTACCTCATGCAGCAGTGGCATCATCTCATCAAAATCTCAGAGCTGGACTATTCATCTTTGAAAGCCAAGTAGCAATTTGGGCTGCTGCAAGAAGAGGAAGGAGAAGTGATGTATAGCCTATACTTAACTCCAGGAAACTTAGACACCACTGCAGTGAAAAAGGAAGTAGCAGTGAGAGACTTTAGCTTCCAGTCTTGTGATATCACTGGAACCACATTTTCTGTTGTTTCACCCTGGCTTTCTCCTCTAATTCTACACGAGGCCCATTCTGGCATCTGGCATTAGAAAAGATTAAGCCTCTCATATGGATGACCATTTTGGTTTTTGGTTGTGATGTGCACTTCAGTGGGTCTGGAAAGGGAGAGGGAAGATTGAGGGTGCTGCCAGTGGGTTGTAGGTGGGCAGGTCAACTCAGCTCAGCAGCATCTGGGAGAGGGACACGCTGCACTTTGAAAGATAACTCAAAGTTTTGTAAACATTGTGAAACACGTCCCAGAGGAAGTTATGCACATAAAGATAAGCTCTGACATTACTTTAGTTGTGTAATACTTACCCTCCACCCTACACATCCTATTTTCTCACTTGTTCCAATTAAGAAAAGGAATAATGTTACAAGTGTGAGCAACGCTTCCTAAACACATTCTTAAGGACCGGGAACAATGGCTTTAAGATATTTCTCAGTTACAGTTGGCTTTAAGATATTTCTCAGTTACAGTTGCCACATGCATGTAAGGAGTAAATCAAAGACAACAGATTCCCTCTTAGTACTGCTCCTTCCCAGGCACTCTACTTAAGATTCCCATGGCTGAGAGTGAACAAACCCCTGCTTTGAGGTGAGATCCAGTCATAGAAAGTGCCTGGCAAAAAGTACTGTTCAGGGCTACGGACATTTTTGAGTTTGAATTTCCTTGAGACCAATGTGACAGTATGTGTCTGTATGTGATGGCTCTGAGGGATGGTGTGCACCCTCTCTGGCTTTAACCCTGGTCCCAGAGCACTTGCCAGCAGGGAGGCAGCTCTGTAGGTGGTAGAGGAGGAGCAGCCACCTCTGCAAAGAGCATTTGTGGCGGAGCTGAGCTTTGCTGCAGCTAAGACTTTCTGAGGCTCTGTCCTTTGATCAAAGACACTAATCCCAGAACAGCTCTATATACACACATATATATGGAGATGTACACATATATACAAAACAACTTGATCTTAAAAAAAAGAGTAATTTTTAATATATTTTTTCATTTTTACATGCTGGAGGGAACAGATGCCATCCAGAGGGACCTTGACAGGCTGGAGAGGTGAGCTCATGCCAACCTCATGAAGGTCAACCAGGCCAAGTGCAAGGTCCTGTACATGGGTCGGGGCAATCCCAAGCACAAATACAGGCTGGGCAGAGAATGGATTGAGAGCAGCCCTGAGGAGAAGGACTTGGGAGTGCTGAGGGATGAGAAGTTCAACATGAGCCAACAATGTGCGCTTGCAGCCCAGAAAGTCAACCACATCCTGGACTGCATCAAAAGAAGTGTGGCCAGCAGGTCAAGGGAGGTGATTCTCCCCCTCTACTCTGCCCTTGTGAGACTCCACCTGGAGTACTGCGTCCAGCTCTGGAGCCCCCAACATAAGAAAGACATGGACCTGTTGCAGTGGGGCCAGAGGAGGGCCATGAAGATGGTAAGAGGGCTGGAGCACCTCTCCTGTGAGGACAGACTGAGAGAGTTGGGGCTGTTCAGCCTGGAGAAGAGGAGGCTCTAGGGAGATCCTTTTAGTGGCCTTCCAGTACCTAAAGGGGGCTTGTAAGAAAGATGGGGAGAAATTCTGTAGGAGGGCCTGTTGTGAAAGGACAAGGAGTAATGGTTTTAAAACAGAAGGAGGTAGATTCAGACTGGACACAAGGAAGAAATTTTTTACACTGAGAGTGGTAGAGCACTGTAACAGGTTGCCCAGAGAGGTGGTGGATGCCCCATCCCTGGAAACATTCAAGGCTAGGCTGGATGGGGCTCTGAGCAACCTGATCTGGTTGGACATGTCCCTGTTTCTGCCCAGGGGATTGGACTAGATGACCTTTAAAGGTCCCTTCCAATCCAAACTATTTTATGATTCTGTGATACTATGATAATGTCATGGCCGCAGCAAGGATTCTTCAGACAACCCCAATTTCATTTATTTTGTAAACAGCATACCAAAATCAGTTAATAAACCTCACAGAATGAAGGAACGTGGTTTCTGTACTGAAAGGTAAAAAACCCCAAAAAACACAACTTTTAAGGCAAGCTAAATATATAACTAGCTCTAAAGAAAGAGGAACCTAAGAGCACAAGAGAAACATATTTTCTCAAAGTAGTATTCTGTTCTTAGGAAAAAAAAATGACCAACAATCTGAGTCTGGCACTGTTCTCAAGTATTTTCTTGTATTAATAATTTTACATGCAATGAGTGACTTACTAATGTATGCTGAGAAAGTAGTTATTTCTCTTGGACATGCCAGTTCTTCTTTTTATAAAGAAAAAGAAAAGCTCTCCTTTGCTAGTCTCTCATGGCAAGGCACTTTGAACTAGTGCAGGTGATACCATGACTGGAGGAGCAGCAAGGCAAAAGGGTAGATGCTGCACTTGCCCATCTCTGTGGGCAGCTGGTCTGCATGCCAAAATTAAGAGGGAGCAGCTCGGGGTGCCCTGAGCCAAATCCCTGCCCCAAGCAGCTTCGCAGGAGAAGCCAAGCTGTCCCCAGAGAGTCTCAGGTAAGATCTCTTCCTCCTGCACTGGGGGGCCAAAAAGGGGTGGTGTGAATGCCCCCACTGGTCAAACTCTCCAGTCTGGACTATCCTTTCCTGAGACAATCTGCTGCAGACTCCCAAGGGCTCTTTAATGCTGTTTCATTGGTAAAACTAAAGCTCACTGTTTTGGACACCAGGCTCAAACAGTTTCTCATACCTATCTACGCAGACTTTCCTGAGTCTGCTGCAGGGCAGAGAGCTCAGCCAGGAGTTTGAAGACAAACTTGGCACAACAGAGCCTAAGCCTCTTTAGTAATCCTTCTAGATAGTCCTCTCTGGCTAGAGGTAGGGCTGCCATTTCACTGAATGTAAGCTTGAGAAAGATGAGCAGAGGCAGAGATTGAAGGACAAGGGAAATTCTGCAGATCCAAAGACCACCTAAATGAAAGATGAACTAATCAGGATATTACTCAAGGAGCACTTAACACCTCATTACCTTGTGATTTTATTATGTTTTATTATGTTATTTCCCCCCAAAAATTGTCTAAAATTATATTAACTCCTGTTCATAAATTCCTGATAAGTAGGAGAATTTTTGATAACTTCTCTCTCCCCTTCTCCCTCTCCCTCTCCCCCTCTTGCTTTCTCCCTGCATCTTCTCTCTCTCTCTCTCTCTCTCAATATGTTGTCAAGTCTACTGCAGAGAACAGTAGCTGTTGTGCCTTAGTAAGGTGATGCAGTTATTTTTCATGAGGAGAATTGGAAAATTTCTTGTTGTATAACTGAATGGAAAATGCATGTTGGCAGAATTAAATGATGCAAACTGAAGCATGACTGGAATCCGAATTGGATATATTTCTGTTCTTGAGGAATAGCATTGTTGAGACAGTTCTTAATGAATCCTCATATTCCTCTGCCTACTGAGCACCAAATGCCCACCAATCATCAAGTGGACATAATGATTTTACTTCTTATTTTTCTTAACACTTTTTATTTATCTCCTCCCTTATCTTAGTTACACTTCCTGTTTTGCAGGGGCTCTTTCTGCAGAGCAAACGAATTGACTCAACATTAATATCAAATGTCTATGTTGTCATAGGTTTTGTCCTCATTTTAGATGATGAAATAGCTCATGCTGACTATTCACTATGAGATATTTTAAATGCATCTGTATGTATATGCATTAAGCTAAAGCATAGTCAGGAAATGGCTTCATGGCATTTTATGATGCAGGAGACACCCGCCTATACTGCATATCCAGACACATTCCTTCATCTCACTGCAGTAAAACCCACTGCATTAGTGGCCAGCATCTGTTTGTTATTTCTACAAGTAAACAGTTATCTCCTTCAGCATAAATCCAGATTTAATCTTTTTTTTTTGTGAATTCTGAAAGTAGTTTGGGTTATTTTTAATTTGTGTGTAGGAATAGCTATGCTAGAGAATTACATTATGTTTCAGGTTTGTTGCTGCATGTGATCCAACTGTTAATGTAAATAATTTTTGAGTTATCAGTGTAGAGGACTTCATAATATTTTTCATAGAATCATAGAATCATTAAGATTGGAAAAGACCTCTACGATCATCAAGTCCAACTGTCAACACAACATGACCATGTCCCAAAGTGCCACGTCTACACGTTCTTTGAACACCTCCAGAGATGGTGACTCCACCACTTCCCTGGGCAGCCTGTTCCAATGCTTGACAACCCTTTCAGCAAAGATTTTTTTCCTAATATCCAATCAAACCTCCCCTGATGCATCGGGGGAATGGACCTTCACCTACATGCTCATTTGCCTGGCCCTCAAGCTCTAGAACCTCATATCTGTTTGTTGTGGTTTTGTTTAGTGAGGGGGGGCCTAAGGTGGAAGCTTCTGTAGGAAACTGCTAGAAGTTGCTCCCCTTTGTTCAGTGGACTCGGCTGGGCCTAGGGCGGACCTGCTGCTGGCCAAGGCTGAGCCAATTGGTAGCAGAATGTCCCGTGATAACGCCTCTGCGATAACGTATTTAAGAAGGGGAAAACAGAAAAAAAAAAAAAGAGAAGATGTGAAGCAACTGAGTTGGTGAGAGGCACAGAGGGGGAGGCGCGAGCCTTGCGGGCCTCGCAGCCCTCACCCTCTGGCCTCTCGCCAGGCGGCCGACTGGGCCCAACTTGGCCCAGCCCACCCTGGCTGCAAGAAGTGGAGAGGAGATGAGATGGATGATGTGAAGAGATTCTGAGAGGCGTCTGCCAGCCTGTTGTGAAGAACTTTTCTTGTGAGAGGAATGGCTGCAGACGCCAAGGTCAGTCAAGAAGGAGGGGGAGGAGTAATGCTGCTCCTGGCCAAGATTCCCCTGCAGCCTGTGGTGATGACCATGGTGGAGCAAGTTGTCCCCCTGCAGCCCATGGAGGTCCACGGAGGAGCAGAGATCCACCTGAAACCCATGAAGGACCCCACACTGGGGGAGGTGGATGCCTGAAGGCGGCTGTGGCCCGTGGAGGGCCCACTGGGGCAGCCGTTCTGGAGAGACTGCACCCCGTGGAAGAGATGACCCACGCTGGAGCAGTTTCACAAAGGACTGTGGCGTATGCTTGGGACCCCACACTGGAGCAGGGGAGGAATGCGAGGAGTTCTTCCCCCGACGATGAAGCAGTGGCATAAAACAATGCATGATGAACTGACCACAATCCCCATTCCCTCTTCCCCCCTGTGCCGCTCGGGGTGGCGGGAACGTGGTAGAGATAATGTTAAGCCTGGGAAGAGGGAGAGGTGGGGGGAGGTTATCTCATTCTCTGTCTCATTATCCTGCTAGTTTTAGAAATAAATGAATAGTTTTCCCCAAGTCGAGTCTGTTTTGCCCGTGACGGTAACTTTAAGGATTTTCTCCCTGTCCTGATCTCAAACCTCGAGCCGTTTTTTCTTATATCATCTCCCCCTATTCTCTCGGAGAGAGAGACTGCATAGTCTGGTCCCGATCGGGGCTGAACTACGACACTGTTGTGTAACAGCAACTGGGAAGGTGAGGGAGGCCGGGAGGGGATTCATCTGCCACCCTGAACAGGTATCTGTTTCCAGGCATTAGACCTTGGCTATTACAAACAATACTTTTTGGTGGCAAGTTTGGAACAGAACCTCGTATTTATTACAGAACCTCTATAACATTCCTGAATTAAAGATATTCAATGGAAACTTGAATGAGATTTTTCCATCAGTAACATCTGAAGTTCTTCTCTTAAAAAATTAGGTTCAAAAATTAGGCTTCAGTGAGATCTATCTTGTTATCGTATGTGGAAATGGAGGCATGTATCATATGGGATGGTTTAAGCATCTCAAATATCTGACACATTTTAACTTTTCTTATAATGGTCTTTTTATATATATCCCTCTGCATCTGAAAATCTGCCAAGAAGCTTAAGTGAACTGTATCTCAATAACTGAGTACACACTGTCATCTGGGAAAACTTAGCTACTTTAAATCCATGAAGCTGCTTGATTTAAGTCAGAACCGATTACAAATGGCTATACAATTAAAGGCTACTATACAATTACACACAGCTCCTTCACACTCTGATTCTGAGACAGAGCAAAATTGCTAAAATTTCTACTGAGTTCATTAATAGAGTTGCAGTGCACTGTATCTAAAGTTGATTTGTGACCAGCCTTAGACAACATTGCTACTGGAAATTATACATATTCCTTGTTTTCATTACAACTGTTCATTCCAGAAAACCAAAATTCCTATCTTGTAATTGTATATTCCGCATTAATTCAGTCAACCAAACACACACATTGTGCAGGACACACAAGAGGCAGCAGTGACTGACCAGGAAAGCCCTGAGCTTGGATCTGGCCTGGAGGAAAGGGAGACAAGCGTGTCTGGCTGGGTCCAGAGGGAAGGGTCTGGGAGCTGGGCATGGCCATGGTCAGCAGATGGGGATAGCATGTCCAGGGGGCAGAAAGGCACTGTTTGACTCCACAAGAAACACATGAAAGGCTCCCCAACACGTGAAAGTTTTCCCCAACTCGAGTCTGTTTTGCCCGTAACGGTAACTTTATGGATTTTCTCCCTGTCCTTATAACACATGAAAGGCTCCCCTCAGGTGCTGTGGCTGTGGCCATGTGGCAGCTGCCAGAGACTCCCCTGGCCAGGAGGGAGTTATTAAAACTTTTATAATTGGCAACTCTCAGTCCTATAGACTGCTGTTAAAAAAACCCCAATAACTCAGAAAAGTCATAAATTTCCATTTTGTTGAAGTCTTATGCTGCCGTTTTTGGACATCTGCCTGTTGGGCTGCTGTGTGTAGCATAGCCACTGTAGTCATCTTACCTTGTTCCACTGTCTACTTTGGAACGAGATGACTTACACTTTGGAAGCACCCTTTTTTCTCCAGCAGTTGCAAGGGGACTCATGAAAAGGTCAAGTGTAGACATCTGTGTTTCAACAAATGAATCCTACATCAGCTGTACAATTTATATCTTACATGGGTAGCGAAGGCTAACTGCTAAGATTGTTCACAGCCCACAGTTTTCGAACATCTATAATGTGTCTTTACCATGTTGCTGGCAACCAAGCCAACCGTGCAGAGCCTCGTGGTGGGTGTCACAAACATATATATTGCGTGTGCCATCCAACTAATACTTCTGGGGTGGATCAGGCTTACTGCTCATGGGCAGCTCAGCTATTGAGGTTTTCTACAGGAGACCTGATGTTTCCCAGTGATGTTGGAGGTGTTGCACAGTTTTTACATGCATGCTGTGCGTGTATGCTATAGACTTGGCTGGTTGCCCTGTACCACTTCATATGCATGTCTGAAACTGACTGCCTAGGGATAGTGCACACCCAAAAGACAGGTGGCTATAAAAAATCTTTGGTGTCCATACATTTGAAACTGAGTTGGTAGACCAAAGAGAACAAACCTATCTGACTGACAACTTTACTTATTTCCAGTAGTGAGATTCCTCCCTCACTTATGGTCAGTCTCTGCCTTCCCCACACTGTGCTGGGACATGCCCACGAACGGCAGTTCTCCATTCTTGAGATCAGCCTTTCTGTGGCCAGTTCCTCTCCTCTGCCTGCAAGTAGGGATGATGCTGGAAATAGCTCTTCTGTGAGGCGAGTTACCCTGTGGGTAAGAGCCTGCAGTAACAAGCTTGGGACGGACACTGGCTGTGATGCAGAGCAGTTCTGCATGCAGTACTCCTCTTTAACAATCACAGGTTTAAGCTCTTTTAAATTCAAAATTATCTCTTCACCATTGCAGACCAGTCATGCACTACTACACTTGTTTTCAATTTATCTTCCTCATCCTCTCTCCAACACGATAAAATTGCAAAATAACTGGTTCCTGTTTCTTAGTTTTTTTCTTCCATCAAAAGCCTAAGACTTCCCTTTAATCCTTCTTTCACTTCCCATTTTGACAGTATTCAACCACTTACTTTTTAAAAAAAAATATCCCCGTATTTATTCTGCAGGTAGCTTGACACTGTGCATGTTTTAATTAATGTATTTGGTTTGGTGCCTGGGATAGATAAAGAAGGAGCTTTTGACACTAGCTGCTTGTCATCAGACATTTTGATACATTGGAAAAGATTTACGGAAGGTAGATTTTATATGTTCTACACTGATGCAGAAATCAAATTCTTGCACATGATTTCCATGGACATGACGCTTACTGCAGGAACACAGGAGAGTTTTTCGGTCAGCCTACTTCAATTAGTGAGGTTTCATCATTTTTGCAAGTAAGTGGCATACATGCTTATTCCTCTTCAAATAGGTTGGGATATTTCACTTTTGATTTAGTTAAAGTCTTTAAAGATGTAGCGGTCTTTTAAAAATATGAGCAGAACAATTCCGTTAAGGTTTAAAATTAATATTTTCCATTTTATATTGAACAGATACTGTCAAAACCAGGAGAACCAGCATTCAATATCCCATGCACTGCTGCTAACATTTCCATCCTTTTTTTTTGCAATGCCATGAGGAAACAATTGAAGTCACAGGAACAGAGACAGCGAAGGGCAGCAAAGGAGTGTGCTACATTAATCCAAACTGAATCCTAATGAAGTCAGTGGTAATTTCCCCATGACTACAATGGCTTTGAATCAGGTCCTGAGGGGCAGCTTTATAAAGCAATGTAGGTGCCAGCGTTTTTGTAGATCCTACTTGATACCTATCTGCACGTTTAGATAGCTGAATAGTAGTGAATTTCTGCACTATCAAATATCCTTATGTCTCAGACAAGGTCAGATGCCTCTCCTGCTGCAGTCTGTGTGACACTTTGTTGAAGCTGCTGGGCATCACCACTTTATTTTAAGTGATTATGAGAAGTCATTAAACTTTTCCCTGAAAGTCCACAGGTAAATAGTACTCTCCAGCCACCCATCACTGATTTTTACAAGAAAGGCAAAGGCAGGAATTTCATACTACTTAGAAAAAGATGCTTTGCTGAGTATAATCCTCAGCAGGTGACTCCACATGCATGACTGCATGATGAGGGGAGGGAGAGCTGAGCAGTGTGAGACAGCTCATGGGAGAAGCCTCCAAAGCCAGCAAGGGCAGCATTGTGGGATGGGGAAAGAGCCAGCAAGAGTCTTTGCAGGTCCTGGCCAAGAGGAGGCTTGTGCTGAGAAGAGGAAAATATCTACTGTGGCTGGGACCATTTCTGTTATGGCCAAAAGAAAAAGACCTTGTCCATTCTGATGAATAAAAGTTTGCAGAACAATTAAAATAAGAAAATGCCTGACTCAAACATCAGGTTCTCCCATTATCTGGAGTAATCTACAAAACTTGAAATTTTGGCTATTTGTTTGCTTAAGAGGAATTGCATGCATTTGACCTATGTAGTATCTAGTAAAGAGTTTATTTGTCCCATCAGTTCCTTTTCTAGCAGCTGATGTGGCTTCATCTGCAATACAGTTACAGCACACTTCCATTTTCTTTTTTTATAACTTTGGAGATCAGTTGCTGCTACCTTCTTTGAGTCTTTATGTTCTTTATACAGTTAGTCTGTCTAATTTCCAGACCTTTTCTGAAGCATTTGCTTTCAAGGTCATTTAGGCTTCTGCCTTTGGTGTGTTTTCAATAGGAGACATGTAGGCAGTACCTATTCTGAAAGCCACTCTGTGGCCTGTAGCATGGTCTTCGTGAAAGCTCCATAGATGTATCCTGTCTGCACAGGGGGAGAAAAGTTTTGGGTATACACAATATCTGCATGCCCCTGGGTTCCCATTGGGAGGAAATCCAGAAGTGCAGCCAGACAAGGAGGATTGGTGCCCTCCAGCAGGTCTCCAGACCTGGAGAGTGGAGGTACATGACAGACTATGGAGCACATCTGCCCTTGGCTGTAGGTAAGGACAACCTGGGACAAATATGGTCTAGATTATTGGTGATGAAATTTTGTTTAAGCTGCCAAAGGCCAGGCACCATTTTGGTACTTGATGACATTCTTCTCTTCAGGTGGATGCCTTCATTGGCATCCTCCTGTGAGTTAGAGTTGACTTCCCTTTTGCATGGCATTGCTTCCTACTGTAATACTTACAGTGGGAGCAGCTCAATTTCTCAGTAGGTCCATATTTGGAGGATGTTTTCCCCTGGCTGAATCTTTGTCTACTTTTGTGGGGAGGGACCGTCCTTAAGGCTTTTGTCTGGACTTGTAATTTAGAAGAGTTGAGCTGATAGCATCATTTTAATATTCTGGTACAGTGCTCTTCTGGTTTGCCATGCCTGCTCCATATCATTTTAACCTTTTTTTTTTTTTTTTTAATAAAGTCAGTGTCTGACAAAGAAATTCTGAAAAAATGAGTCTGTGTTTGACAGGCAAGTTTGATTAACCCATTTGTGCAAGTTCCCATTTACCTTAACTGTTCAAGCAGAACCTTGGCATAAAACTTTGATGAGGCTCATGATTTTTGTTGGCATGCAATAGACCTTCAAGATGTTCCAGAGTGAACTGCACTGGCATCTGTCAAATGCTTCCATAAGCCCAGATAAATTAAAGTCTCTAAATACTTTTTGAAATCTGCCTCTAATTGAACTAGGCTCCAAAATTTCTGGATTTAAAACCTGCTGTCAGTTTTTTCTGGATTTAAAACCTGCCCTATTTAAGGGCATATGATGCCTGCACTGGTTGGACCATCTTTTCAAGTTTCATCCCATAGCTCATGTCCGTGAAACCCATACATTGCAGATGTGTGGATCACATGAAATCACAGGCATTTCCTGCTTTAGCCTGGCACATACCTTTCACAATCCAAATGATGAATACTTGTCAGTACAGGAAATAGAAGATAGACTCAAAAATATTATTTAATGACATCTTCTGTTGTAGCAGGATTTGTGAAACTAACCTGGAACCAGAAAAAAATACAAAAACAAGCTTGAGATAAAAGTCTCCTACATTCCTTTATATTTTCTGCTTGGCTAAAGCACTGCTGCTGAGACACTCCTGTTGCCCTAAATCTTCCCCTCACACCCTGAACAAACACTGAAAAGCAATTCTTTACCCCATTTTTTTGTCAAAATGTAGCTCATGTTCAAACCTGTGTGATGGCATCAGCAAAGCAGAATATTTTTTAATAATATGAAAATTCTATCCTGCACCCACAGAAAGCAGATAAATGCTAACACTCCTGCCATCAGCGTACAAATTTAGTGGAGCTGCTTTAAGTGCCTGCTTCAGTTCATGATCAGAAGAGTGACTTCCCTTACGTTGTCTGAACTGAAAAGGTACAGGAGTGAACCTGGTTACTATAGCAGCTGAGTATTTGATGAAGAATTCAGAATACCTGTCTGCACATCAGGTTAATGAATCTTGTTCAACAAGCTAGAAGATGTTGAAGATAAAAATTGAAACCAGTGAAAACCTTTCATTGTTACAATTTTGAAATTAAACAACCTAATTTTTCATCTTGAAAAAGCCCATACAGAATAGGACAGTAAACAACCCCCAAACTGTTATTGCTCTTGTTGTAAATACATCATATTTGATTACTCACTGCGAAGGGGAGCAAAACTATTTAAGAACAATTCAGAATATCCTACACCCTTCACTTCCGACAGCTGTGGGTTGATGTACCCATGTGCAGAGGAGGGAACTGAATCCTGGTCACCACAGCCCCACTGTCCTATCATCATCTCTGTTACTGGCTTCAAACACTGAGCCTGGACAGAAGTAAGGGAAAGTGAATTTTTCTATCTTTGCTAAACCAAGCAGCAAACTTGGATCAGCCAGAATGTCTTTTTGGCAAAAAAAGCCAACTGCTCAAATAGTTAAGCCTGCCCTTCTAGATGAAAATGTGAATAGCTTTATTTGTATTAATTTTTAGGCATCTATTTTTCTTCTTTTAGGAAAAAGAACAGTGTACCATCTCACAAAGAACAGCACTGCTCACTCTTCACCATCCACGCAGAGTTTGGAGCTGCCAAGTGTCGCTTACAAACCACCCCGGGAGGTATTTGCACAGAACAACACTTCCTCCTTAAGCTAGGTCTGCAGCTGTCAGATGGGAACCATGCTGCTGCTCAAAATAAAATGAAAATGCTACCACTTTGCTGCTCTCCTAAAATGCAGTCAAAGTGCACCAAGCGAAGACTAGCAGAGAGACAAAAATGTCACACTGCTGAAATTCTGCTTCCCCGATAGCTTGAGAGAGGCGTCCAGCCCAGAGATGGTCTGTCCAGCCAAGGTGATGTGCCTCAGTGCAAATTTTTCATTCAAAATCTGAGGTGGATTTGGGAGTGAATGGAAAAGATTATTTTGGATCTCTCTGCTGAATTTAGTGCTTACATCACAGCTGCAGTTTAGGTGCCCCAGAACTTGGATTTCACTCAGTATGCTGCTACCTTGGAAGGGTAAATTTACGCGCCTCAGGACTTTTAAGGATTTGAGTCTGAAGTGTGCTCCTTTTAATCACCTCTAAGATTCCTCTGCTTTAGGAGTGAGCCAGTAAAGTTCTGCACGTATGCAACAAAGTCATGTCTGTGGCTGTCGAATAATAGCCACAGTGACTTACACTCTGTAAGCTCATGCAGCTTTTTTTCTATTGGCGCCCAATGCAGCGAAAAACACGCTAAGGAGTACAAGCAGGCAGTGAGTGACAAAATCGTCTGCCTTTGCGGTGGTTTTATGCTGTATCTTCTGAGCAGTTTACCAGAGTATTCATCTCTGACAAGACCTCCCCCAGTTTAAAGCTGACCTATCTCTTCTTGCAACAAGTCAATAAAGGCTGATACCGGAGCCAGTGTGGCCACTGTGTCACCCTGGGCAGGTGGCACTAAACCACAGCCAGATGCTGCCGGCACTGCCTGGCCCAGGTGGGGAGTTGAGCCAGCTACCTCTCTTATTGGCGGGGCTGCCCGCCCCTCTGCTCCTCCGTTCGAAACACCACCCAGGGAAGGAAGGACACCACCCACCACCGGCAACGGCAGCTGAAGGGATTTACATCTGCTTTCCAACAGCGTGCTCAGTGACACAAGGAATTCAAGACATCGCGAACACACCTACCATTAATTTTACTGCTGAGTAAGTGGCATCAGCCTGGGGATATATTTAGAAAAGCCTTCACCTTAATGAGCAAAAAGTTGAGAACAACTGCTGCTGCTGAGCCAGCCTAGGTTAAGAACTCATCCAGGTAATTCAGTGGTAGTGAAAAGAATAAGCATTGTTTGTGTGTGGCTTTTTAATGGCTTGATTAGACAGCTTTGTACTTAGATTGAGTGTTGATCTTCTGTTTTTCTGAGATTTACAGATACATGTCACCTAGCCTACAGACCATTCTGTAAACAGAACACTTCTCGTCTCTTTTGATGCATCAAATGCACTTTTTTTGCTACATCTCATAGGATTTTGAGTGGAGATTGTATTCTTCCACTAATTCATTTATGCTGTGTAAGTATCTAGAACAACATTTTAAATAAAGCTTTTGCTTATTGCTCTGTTGGCTTCCTTTCTCTCTCTCTCCCCTCTGCCATTCATCTACATTAATTTATTTCCCAAATTTTACTATCAGCATTTGAAGAGTTTTAGGAGTTTAGAAGTTTATGTGCTTCCATTCTTTTTCTTATACTTTTAAAAATTGCCTAAAGGAATTACTTGCTTTGTCTTTTCTGATAATTTTCACTTTAAAATTTGATCCTTGGAAGCTGCTTTAATATATACATCTTGTATTCATTAATACTAAACCACCTCCCTTTTCAGACTAAATCTAAAAAAAATACAGGTAACCAAAAAGTATATTGTGATTCTAAAAACATGCAAGCATATAATTTTTTAAAATAAAGATATTTTAGCTATGCTTACAAAGACTAATATTGTTTGAAATGCTACTCAGTTCACCTATCTGTTAATGGAAAGAAGTGCAGTTTATGTTCCAAAAAGCTCTAAACACAGTTCAGTTCTCTATCTCTTTAACAAGATTAAATTATTTGATTTTTAATGTTTTTGCTGAAGATGGGATGTTATCCATTTTCAGTTAGGTCCATCACTGAGACTTCTTAAACTAAGACTTCAGTGTGGACAAACCCAAGGACTCAGAATGCATCCCAGTATTGCAGGGGTTTCTAACCATGGTGTGAACAACTATCACAGAGTAATTTCCCTCTGTTTCCACTGAAGCAGGTAACACAATGTGGAAGTCCCTTGGTACATATAGTTCCAGAGGGGTTTGCACTTTTTAAAACAGGCTTTGGAGGAAGTCCTAACAAGCTATTTCTGGGTAGTGTCCAGTGCAGCTAATTGCTATACAATGTCCTTGAAAACAAAGGAATAAGGTGAAGCTGAAGATATTCCTCTGGAGAGGATACATACATTACTTCTCTGCTTCAGCAATTTACATCCAGCAGATAGATGTCATTCCTCAGATTAGACATGCTACGTAGCTGAACGTTTTTAGGGCAGGAAGCCACAAATGAGCCCATTTTCTGTCGCAGGCTGTATCTACAGCAGCATTTTTGTTTAGACATGGATTGAATGCAATTGGAAGCCAGTCAATACGCACACTTCTTTGTCCTTGCTGTGCTTCGGTTCTCTATGTGGAATGGTCTTGAAACGCATCCTCTGGTTTCCTCTCAGCTGAAACAAAGCTGGAAGACATTCTGCAGAAGCACAGCTAATGGGCAGTCAGTCAAAGGACTAGACTACAGCATCTGTCTAAAATAAACCTTCCTAAAATGCATACAATGTGGACAGTGGGTCCTCACCACCAACTGTTTTGATCTCCAAATTATTCCTGTTGTCCCCAGCTGTGTGCCAATGTGATCGATCAGTCAGTATAAGCAATGTTAAATACTGCCCATGAAAACAGCCCAAGATAATATTCATTCCTTTAATGCAATCTTTTTAATCTTGGGAGGGAAAATCTTATTAAACCTGTAAACAACTAGAATCCGTGATATTTATAAAGTAGCTAACAGTTTTTCTTGTGACCTTTTTACAAATGCATGCTTTGTGTAATTAAAAATGATCCAGAATGTGACTATTAGAAATACAGGACAGAACTATCATATTACTGCTGTTATTAATGGGCCACTCATCCAGCTGTTCTCTCTTGAGAAAACCTGTTTAGATGGTTTTTCTCTTGAAATAAAATGGCTCTATCCAATACTATCTGTTTTGCTTGCTCTTCATGATCCTCATGGACCAGAAATTTTCTGCTACCCTAGAAAACTACCATGTATTTTAGAAGTAGAAATTGTTGATTCCTTCACATTCTTTCACTGAAGCTTGAAGGTTTTAACAATAAATGGAAATAAATGATAATGTTGTCACTTTGATACTTGCCTATATTCATAACAAAGCAGTTTCTGATTACATCTTTCACAAATTGCACAAATCTTAAAGAATAACCTTAACCATAATGTGTCAGATCATTTCTATCCTAATCCTTTTTTTTTTTTTTTTAACTTAACAGAATTAGGGAAATTACATTCCAGTAGCAATCCACACAAAGTACCCAAGGGTTTTTCATCTCCCATTGCTGCACTAGGACTACATGTCAGCAGTGCTGTTCGCGCTACCAGGAGTTTGCTCTGGGAATTCTATTTACAGGAGCTCTGTGTGAGCAAGAACTGCTACTACAGCAATCCCCATGGAAAAACGTTTGATTCAGGAGATGGGGCTTTTGCAGATCTCACTGATTCAACCATTTGTTCTTCTCAGCAACTTTACCAGAGCACTTCTCCATCTGCTTTCCTCAGGAACAGAACTTTACCTTTGCTTAACTAAATAAAGAGCATTCATCAACAGGATTTAAATATACTGTTTAATATGGAAGCTTTTCATCCAAGCAAGCATTATTCAAGGTGCTATAATGCTCATTTTGTATGCAAGTCTTGTATGGGTAACACTTCCATCCAAACACTTGCTGGCTTTGCAAAACCTTTAACAAATTCAACACTTGAATTTTTGCTACCCCTTCTCTAACTGTTGTACCTGCCATCTGGCTTCATAGCATGCCCCAGAGAACTGTTTTACACCTTACATTTAATTGCTTAAGGAATGAAGTTATCTTTAAATTTTTGCAGAGTTTGACCTTTCTGGATGAAGTTATCTTTCAATTTAGAGAAAAAAAATATACTGACAGTATCTAAACATCACACAGTCTTTTCTTCTCTGGTATCTTCAAAATGATTAAATCTTCCACGTTATGTTTTTTAAGATTTATCTGAACATCACTCTAAAACTCTGTTTCCCTAAAAAAGTTAGGCTTTTTTTGTTCTAGGATCAACTTTACAAAACCACACACAACTTCATTATCTTTCACGGTGATAATAATTTCACAGAAATTAATTGGAAGATGTCGCCTTTAGGATAAGACTAGTCCGTTAGAATTTGTTGGGGAAAAAATCCATATAACTTTGTGAAAAGATGACTAGTTGAGCCTTTCATTCACTTGCTGGGACAAAAAAATGGACTATTATCAGACCACAGCATACTTGACCTTGCAAAGCACTGGATCTGAGCTTCAAAAGCCTCACATTCATTAACTCAGATCAGTTTAAACTCAGATTAGTTAATAAGCTTCAGGGAAATTACCTGATTGAATTTGTCTACAAATTGCATTAGTCGGGCTTTGAATGGCACTCAATTCAGTCTATGTGATTTCAAATATTTAAATCTGTCTATCAAACCGTATATTTGATTTCACTTGTAGTTTCACCTTATAAAAAATTAGAAATCTAGAAGTATTAGACTTGAGACACAATAGGCAGGACTCCCATCTCAGCTGGCATTTACGGAAAATCTCCCTTGCCTGAAGGTTTTTAGCTTGTGTTGGAACGCATTTGTTACACGTGGAGACAACCATCCATGCAACAATCCTCCTGAGGAATCAGTGTTCAAAGGAAACCACTTCAAAGTTTTATGGGGTAACAGATAGATAAGGGAAAGACATACATTTTTTAAGAATCTCAGTAACCTAACAGACCTTGGTATATCCCACATTAAACAGGTAACAATCCTCACCGAAGCGTGCTTACTATGTGAGTTGTGAAAAGAAACAAAGCGAAAGCCTTTGACTGAGCACCCTTCAGTGCATTTACTCGTGTGATGCTGTCTGAGCAGAGTTTTGGCCTTGTCATGGCTACTGATGCTTCACCTGGAGACTCCTGGCTCACTCTGCTAATAGGGCTTAACAGGATTTCAGAGATTTTTGTGAGAAATGCTGTTGAAAAAGACTGTCCTCAGTACCGTGATCATGCTGAGAGAGTCAGTCAACCTGCAAGGCATGAAAAGACATAGAGTGACAAGGCAGACTGACAAAATGACGACTTGGTCAAATGGACACAGCCTGTTAAAACCTTTATATCAGAGGCAGCAACAACAGATCGCTGTGCAGCTCCATACAACCACATAAAAAATAACTCTGTGGGGGTCCTACTTGGCACGTGGAGGAGATAGCAATCCACACAGCAGCGCAGGCTTGTGCTGTGCCATGCTGTACTACATGTACAACTTGGCCTTGGGGACTGTGTCGTGCTGCCCACATCCCTTGCTGTAGGACAAACACAGCTGGCTTGTTGTAACCGAAGAGTCCGTAGGCAGCACACACTCGTCGTCAGTGACACTGCCACCAGCACATTCTTGATTTTATCTTGAAGCAAAGCAGCATGTTTTTGTATAAACAACCTTTCATACCACAGTAAAAATTATGAACAGAGCTGCTTTCCTTCTAAGAAAATCCTATAAAAACTATAAAGTCCTCTAAAGTGGACCTCACCACGGATGGGGAGTCTGGGCAGTGCAACATGCTACGGCCAGAGTTCTGTCTGACGCTGTATCATTTTGGGGTTCCCAGCATGACGTAAGATGGACATAAGATGTTATAACTTGTTACCACTTTTTGTGGGATATTAATAACACAGTTAACTTTCTTGAGAGTCCTTGTGCCTTTATTCCCAGAATCCAAAAAGAAGCGGCACCTTCTGGGAACAAACAGACACTATCTATGCTGGTCTGCAGAGGTTCACACGATTTCCTATTTACTGTTATTAGCATGGTTGTGACAGCAATCACAAAGCATTTATTTCACTGGGATGCTCACTACACCTACTGCTCCTGTCCAGCAAAGTTCCTGGCTCTGCATCCACAGCCACACAAAACACTCCCTACGGCACACAAATTGCATAGGACACCCAAGAGGCAGCGGTGACCGAGCTTCACCGATCTTTGATCTGGCCTGGAGGAAAGGAGGAGAAGCCAGTTCTGCTGTGCCCAGAGGGAAAGTCCGGGGAGCCGTTCACAGCATGTCCAGGCAGCAGAAAGGCAACGCTTGCCCCCACATTTTGGATAACGCAGCCAGCTGTTGCTTAAGAGAGATACAGGGAAAGGCATCACCTTAAGGTTCAAAGAAATTTCTGCTTTTAAGTGTTTACTGCTTATGTGTAGGACATTTGTTTGCTCTTTCTGAGCAACCTAGGAGTACTCTCTAAGCCTCTCTACCCTTTGCCTTAATCATCTGTGCAATGCAGATAATGAGAATTGCTTTGCAAAGCATTTTGTAGCTGTAAAGTACTTTGAGATAACAAGATAATGAGATGAAAGGCACAGGGAGCCTCATCTTGCCAAGGGGAGATCTGTTGGGATCTCCCAGAACAATAGCCAGTCAATATTCAAGCTATTAAAGTTATTGACCAGATATTGCCATTGATCATTTCAGGTGATTCTGCTCTTCTCTCATTGGCTGCATGCAGTAATTAGAATCATTTTCCAAGGTTTGCTACCCCTGCAAGCCTTGGTATTCAGACATGCTAACTGTGGCTTTATCTGGCTCTTTTCCCTGTGTGAAACTATCATAGAAACTGGCTGATCAGACACACTGGCACAATAAAGTTAATTACTTCCAGCCCAGCTGAGGGGAATCCTCAAAGGGGTACAGGCATGTAAGCCCCAAAAGACAACAATCTTTAAGGCAACAGCCAACTACGGGAGCTGAGTTCTCTGTCTTCAGCTAGGTTTCCCCTAGAGAGCATGGGACAGAGAAAGGCATCTTAAGGTGGAGTTCAAAACAGGCAGCACATTGAGTGGAGGCATCCCCATGCCAAGCAGTAGGAGATGTGCCCTGGGAGAGAGGCATACTCACAGTCCTGCCCACCTCCTGTGATTTATGCCCCTACCCACCGGTCTGAGCAGATGTTGCTGTGTTTATGTCTGTCGAGCTGAATACAACAGGGCCAGGATTGATCCCTGTCCTGATGTGACTGGCAAAAACAATGGAAAATGGTTATTTGCTTCTTTTCTGATTAGAGGATGGGATTACGCACAGTTAGTGAATTGCAACTAATCCCTTTAGAGTGATTTTTTTTTTTCATCCTTAGTTCTTGGTCTTCTTTCCTTCCTTCTGATTTGTTACAAATCCTATGACTTGTGAATTTGTCCTTAAGTTTACAGTTGTGTGCAGCGGAACAGAAGAGACACTCAGAGGTTTCATTCCAATTCACGCTGAAATCTGGGTGCAGTGGGAACAACTTGCCTTGCATAGGAGCAAGTTATTGCCCTGATTATCAGGGAAGGAAGGAAACAAATATTCACTTTCCTTTGGTAGCAGAAAAACCTTGTACACACCCTACTGTCAGGATAGTCCCGGATTATTGCTTCCAGACTTTGGATGTGAGGTATTTAAACCTCTGGAGGGTGTTTAGAATTCAGAGACTTACATTTTCTTGAGGGATCTGAATACATTTCCATGGTGTAGATTCTCTGTTTCAAGCTTCCTCCTGAAAGCTAGTCTGCTTTCTTCTTACTGCTCTCCTGACTCCAATGTTGCTTAAGCATCTTCATTCCTTGAATCCCACTGAAACTGTGACCTTCCTGGCTCTGCAGGTAACATGCCATGATCCCGGCAATGATGGGAACACCCCACTCTTCACTAAAAAAGCAAAATGAAAAACAGTATATGCCAGCAGAAATCATCCAGCTACCAGAAGGTGAGGTCCCTCTTTCTTGTTCATCCTTCCTTAGGTGGCTGTTAGTCTCTCTCTGTTCAGGTAAGTGGACAGAAAACCCATGGATTGCCCCACCTGACACCTCAGAGCTAAGCAGGCAGCTTCTCATGCTCTAAAAGCTTGGCTGCTTCTCTCTCTCCTGGCTTATGTGTCTCTATCTTTTTTATGAGGCTTTTATAAACGTCTCAGTGAGCTGCATCCTCACTGATGGACTCACAGCCACTTTCAGAGTACATGCTATGAAAATAATTTCATAGCACCAAACATAATCATAAGCAATAGAATTTCCCAAATGCCACTGAAATTGAGACTGGAAAAAGTTTCAGCCATTTAAGCATCTGGGCACTTTCTTTCTCTAAATAGCTTGTCCAAGGGAAGGAGAAGAAAAGAAGCTGTTAAAGCTCTGAGGCTGGTGGGAATAAATTATGCAGTTGTAACTATGTACAAAGCTACAGGCTTTGTACATAAAATGAATAAAACTTATTTATATTTTATTTAAAATATTTAGTATGGGCATTTCAAATTCATGCTTATTTGCTAGCTCTTCCTTGGAAAATTGTCAGCATTGCCTTGGAGAATAATGTTTTAAATAATCAGTGAAGTTTCTAGAGATGCCCAATGCGTATTCTGTTTTTAAGAGCTATGAGAGCAATAGACATAAATGTACATGTACATAAGGAAAGCTTGGGGCTAGAGTTCATTTGGTCTTATATATATGTACGTAAATCCTTAAGGTACTAAGCACGGAAGCATAGAGTTATGTGGGCCCAGCACTCAGATTATTTCCTCTCCTTTATGCTTTACCTCCTGAGTGGGTGACCAGCTTCTTGATCTTTCCTCGTGTAACAGCCCATTGTGCTGTTATGTCCCACTTGGCCATATTTGTCATTAGAACTAATATTCCTACACCAGCTAAGTATAGAAATGACTCTATTAAAGTTAATGTGACTTCCAGTTAGTCCAGGACAAACACTAGAAAACCACAGATCACTTCCATCTAGACACTGGCCCCTCTGGGTCAGTTGATCAGTAGATGACAGCTTCCAGTTTTGCCATTAGGTTGCATATATCTTTTGCTAACTTTTATTGGAATGACATCTTTTGTGGCAGAGAGATAAAGAGGATGAGTATTTTCATTTTTTAAAGGACATGCAATGCTGACAAGAATTTGAGAAATCAGAGGCTGATTCTGCTCTTCCTTAGCACTGATTTCTATTCTCACATAGCTTTGTGTATGTGTCATTGGAATCAATCTCACAGCTCCAGACTGGAAAACACTGCACTTCTGGAAAAATATTTTATAAAAAAGTATGCTTTTTAGTATTACACAAGCTGTGATTGCCTTATGAAGTGTCCCAGGTAATCTTATCATGGTGAAAAACATAAGATCTTTCCAATATTTCTCAAAAGTATATTTGTTTAGACAGCACTGTATTTTAATCGAATATTGAGTGCTGCCATTGAAGCATAGTAATCTTGTTTTACAGATGTTTTTCATCTTTGTTTCAGACTATTCTAAAATTCAAATGCTTTTAATGTATTTGCTTGGTTTTGATATTTTTAAATTCAGTTTTATTGCATTTTATTACATCCCAGTTGCAGAGCACAACCTCTCTTGCTTTACAGATGTTTTTCATCTTTATTTCAGACTATTCTAAACTCCAATTCCTTTAATATATTTGCTTGTTCTTGATATTTTCAAATTCTGTTTTATTGCATTTTCTTGCATTCTAGTTCCAGAGCACAATGTTCTTTGTGGTCAGACCAGTTGAATTGCTATCGTATCACCACTTAATCACAATTTTAATGACTATCTTTTGATTATAGTCCTTTCATCTCTTTCATCTCACAGCCTTCCCCTTTTTTTCTTCTTCTTCGTATGCTTCTCTATCTGAAGATAGCTTCTCTCTAACTATATGCAGGTATTATTTTGTATAATAATGTTCTTAAATATTTCCTAATTCTCTTGGCTTTGTCTTTTCTTGGAAATGTTATTGTGCTTCAAAATACTGTTGTAGTTTGGAGACTGGTACATCTCTCTTTCCATGATACTTAACCTTCCATCCACAAAAAGGAAAGGAACCTTTGTTCCTTTGTTGTTTGCTGATCAGGGAAATAAAGATGACTGAATGTTGGTGCTGCAAACCTAATCTGGCACATTCAATGAGAGCTTTTCTACTGTCTTGAACCGATTTTGAAACATTATAATAGCAATACAAACACATTCCAATATGCAAACATATAAAGTAATAAAAGTCTGATCAGCCTTTCAAAGAGATGAGAGATTTCTAGCATTTTCATCTTCCTTTAGTAATAAATCCTGTTTCTGTTAAGCAATCTCTGTTGTCTATGCTGTTGGTATTTATTTAGAGAGGCCTCTAACTTCTCTACAGCAGCAATGAAAACCCAGATGAACTCTGCAATCCTTGTGCTGCAAAGCCCTTCCATGAATTCAAATCCAATTGCTAGCCTCTCTGTTTTAAATTGTTTGTATGGAATAGCAAAACCGAGGCATAGAAATGTCTTAGAAAAACCTCAGTCCATGACTACATGTATTTATGATATGACATTTTTAAAGCTAGTGCTAAGTACCTGTTAATAGCAAAATAAAATTCTCACTTTTAAAGGAATCTTGAATGCCTTGGTCATTAGTCCATTATGAATCGCACTTTGATATTTCCAAAATTTTGGCTGAGCCCAAGTACCCAAAATGCCACCACTTAATGTTGTAGTGAACAATTCCTCTGTTTTCCTTGGCTGTAGCATGCATCACCCGAAAGCAGAGCATGGAAAGTGAACTGAACTGAAACTCCCAGATAACCATGAGAAAAAGGTTTTCGGAGATTCTTTTCAGGGCCTGAACAAGCTGATGAAAATAAATCTAGACAGAAACCACTATCCAAAGGCAATTGAAATGTCTCATGATTTATGTAAGAAAATGGTGGAAAGTGAAGATGAATCTTTTGCTAACTTAGCAAATCCTAGGGAATTGCTGACTGATGAAAAACGCTTATGTAAAATACCAGCTGGATTTCCATTTCCTTTAACTACTCAGAATTTCAGAAATTATTGCACATTTTCTGTCAGCAACATTTCTTTCAGCACTTGCACAGTGGCAGAGCTATTTGGACGAGAAACAGCTCTACAACAATCCCTGAAGAAGAAAAAAAACCTCAGAGCCCTCTAAAGCCCTCTAAATCCCAACCATTTCCTCACAGAGTGTTGCTTTTTCCATGCCTCATGATCATACCTCTCCTTGAAGCGTCTCCTGTCCAAGTCGTCCCTCGGCTCCATCCCCCAAACTCCACCTTCCACTCACCACTACGCAGGAAATTGGGTGGCATCAAAACCTCCCTCCAGCTACACCTCCCTGTCAGCTTTATGGCTAAAACCTGCTCCTCTTGGATTCAGCTACTCAACAAAAGGTAGGACTTGGGGTGAGTTTTTACTTTGTGTCATTTATAGCTTTGACTCATAGTCATTGACTCCGCTTTTCATCACTGAAGAAAAGTGCAATCCCAGGTACATAAACATGTCTGTCTGCTCCTGTAACCTGCTTCCCTCCAGTAACCGTATTTAAAAGGTTTGATGCTCAAGGACGTTATAATGAACAGCTAAAGCCCTTCAGAAATCTGAAAAATCTTCCTACCTGCAGTTTTGGAGTCCTGTTCATCAAGCCAGTTGATCTCCATCTTTCACTAAGCTAAGTACAATTTCTGTGTCTGGCAGCAGAATATCACCTTTATCACAGGGTAGCAACAGCAGTACTATTAGAAGGCAATCAGTCAAAAATAGATACAGACCTGGAGTAAATAATATGCCCTTGGCAGAAGATAAGCCCAGCAATGATATATCTTTGTTGAAAACTCAGTGCAACATTTTGGGTAAATCCTTCAACGTTCAAACAGTGCTTTTCTTCACTGACAAACAGAAATTTGATGTTTAGAGAATATTGTTTGAATTTGTCTTTTAACAGCATTAGCCAAGCTCTGAATGGTACCAATTTTATCTTCCAACCTAATTTGAAATATTTAGATTTCTCCAGTTGTAAACTGGGTTTAGTTTCTCATTATGCTTTTCATGAACCTGGTACTTCAGGGGCGTTGGATCTTTGTGAAAATAGGCAGTACTTTACTGTGGCAGAGATAATGCACATAAGTTGAGTTTCTTCTACCTCTTTTTTTTAAGACCTTGAAAGCAACAAAACAGGATTCAAGAAGGTCTATCTCAAGTGTATGCACATGAATAAGGAAGTGCCAAGAGGACAGAGTGATGGTGGAAGCCCTCACACTTTTTTGGAAATCACATGTGGATGTCTCTCTGAAGTGCTGCACACTAATGTCCACAGCGTGGGGAACAAAAAGGAGGTATTACAGGTCTGTGTGTTGCTGCAGGGCTACAACCTCACCAGGATCATAGAGACGTGGGGAGACAGCTCATACAACTGGAATGCTGTGATCTTGGATACAGGCTTTTTGGGATGGAGAGGTGGTGGAGTTATTCTGTATGTGAGAAATCATGATGAGCCAGCTCAGAGCAGGCAGGTCAACGTAAGTGACAGTGTTGTGGGTTTTTGCTACAGATCACTTGATCAGAAAGTAGAAATAGATGAGGACTTCTTCAGACAATTGGAAGCTTGCACATCCTGGTCCTCACTGGGGACTTCAACCACCCTGATATCTGCTGAAGGCACAACACAGTGGAGGACAAGCAATCCAGGTTGCTTCTGGAGTACATTGATGACAACTTCCTGACACAGGTGATTGAGGAGCTGACAAGGGCAGGTACTGTTCTAGACCCCGTACTTACAAAAAAAGGAAGAACTGGTCAAGGATGTGAAGGTCAGGGGCAACCTTAACTGCAGTGACCATGAGATGGTGGAGATCAGGATCCTGAGTGGAGGGAACAAAGCAAAATCAGGACCACAACCTTCGTCTTCAGAAGAAAAAAAAAACCTGAGAGTGAAACAGGTTGCCCAGAGAGGTTGTGGAGTCTCCATCCTTGGAGACGTTCAAAACCCAAGTGGACACAATCCTGAGCAACCTACCTTAGCTGATCCAGTACTAAGCAAAGGGGATTGGACTAGATGATCCCAGTGGTTCCCTCCAACCTCAGCTACTTATCAGGTTACTTGACATTTTACACTTACAGAGACTATTTTAGTCAACAACTCTCTAGAACAGTCAGTGTTTGATGGAAACCAACTCAGCTATTTATGGAAACATGATGATAACATTTATGCAGATCAGTTTAAAAACCTTTGTAGACTAGGTATCTTGTCATATCCCACAACAAACCTTTTAATATTTCATGCCAGAAATTCCTTGATGGTCCATAACATTTATCCAAACTATTCATAAACAACTATGAACTACAGTGCTTTTTGAATGGAGAGCACAGTCTTAAACCCTCAAATAAAGCATCTAAGCTGAAAAGCAAAATTTTAGGTATAATAAATTATAAATATCATATAATTATAGTATTTTATATTATTAAAATATATATATAATAATCTTGCCAATAACATTCCCTCCTTTCAGGTACTTTTGCTTCAACATAACAAGTTATCCTAGCTTGCTGATGGACTTTCTTGGGGCTAGCAGTGTAACCTATCTCTGTCTTTACAGCCACCTTCATCGCACAAAGCAAACTATCGTCTTGTCTAATAAGTTTAATTATTTAATACAACTTCGCTTCAAAGAGAATCCTTCCGAATGTGCCTGTGCAATTCCTGATTTCTCAAAAGGGCTGCATGTAAATGTTAACGTAAGCATCCCATGACTGGCAACTGACCTCATCTATATGATACTAGAACACCAGGCAGGTTAGACATTAGTGAATGCAGACCTACACGCCTGGGCAAAGTTTCAGCAATGTGTTGCTTTTTCTCGTATTATTTTGACTGCTATAATAGCCCCATCTGACAAAGCCGCTGGCTCCGTATCCATGGCCACACAAAACACTTCCTACAACACATGCACTGCTTAGGACACCCAAGAGGCAGTGGTGACCAAGAGGGAAAGCGCTGAGCTTCAATTTGGCCTGGAGGAAAGGGGGTCCTGCCACGTCTGGAGGAAGGGGCCTGGGAGGTGGACAAGGCTGAGAACCTTTGCTGTCAGAGTCTAGAAACAGCAGGGCTCACAGAAAATAGCAACCAGTACAGATTTTATACAGACTTAATTGAGTGATGGGACAGAAAAATCAACCTTCGCCTTAGAAACTGCTTTTTCAGCACAGAGAAATTACCTGAATTGTGAAGGTAGCTGTAATTTCATTGGAAAGTAGCATTTGTATTGAAAAGACTGCAGAAGTCTGACAGAGCCAGAAACTATAAAGCTTTTTCCTGATTTTATGAAAGTGTGATAATACTATGCAAAAAGAAGATTGTATTCATAAATCTTAAAATATATTGGTGATTTGGGGAAAAGTTTTCTTAACACTCTTCAGCTAAAAATAAATATTAAGGATTTACACAGCTTAAATAGTTATGATCCCACTTTCCAGTGGAATTCCTAAATGCTTTTTGTCTTTGTCTATCATTCAAGTAATTTATTCTTCGTCTTTCATTATTCATTTTGAAATAATTTTGTACGGTTCAAATAATTCCCTGTCCACCAAAGTACTTGACCACCTGCTTGTCTTTCAGTACATTTTCCTGTCTAATGGAAACTGGATTTATATTTTCTCTTATTTAATTCCCTGAAGGCACAAAAGCAATGGTTGAAGTCCAGACTTTTCATGGCTCGTATCACCAGCTAAGTATCATTTATCTAAAGTAATTGAAATAGAGCTATTTAATACTAGACAAGAAACACACAAGGAGGCACTTAGGGGCTTCATCAACAGATATGGATTTGCTCCTTAGAATATTAATTGTGTTAGAGGAATACAACATTTCTCTCACAAGGGAGACACTTCTGTCTTCCCTAAATAAGATATTAATATTCCTAAAAATAATCTTTCTTTTTCTCCTTTCTTGATGATAACCTTATGGACTTCAAAGCTGAATTTAAGAAAAGAAAAAATCATTTCCATATAAAATCACCTTCTTTGTGTGTGTCGTCTTTGAACTTTATGGAAAATCTGCTTGCAATTGCAATGGTACAAGTAGATTAGCTGGGGCACAGTTATGGGTGTGCTTTTGGAGATTATTTGAGTTAAATAATACATATAACATAGGCTGCTGCTAAACTGTTACACTTCCAGGAGGCCTTTAGTTTTGTGCTAATTAGAATAATTAGCTCATTAATCTCTTTCTCACAAGCAGAAAATGTTCTTACGTTGCTCTATGTTGGCTACATTGGCTCCTCTACAGTCAGAGAGAGACAAGCTTTTCCGAAAGAGCCAGACCCTGATGTCTGGGAGCATGACCATCTCCACTGACTATAAGGGGATCCTGAGAATTTGAGCAGCTACCCTTGGTCTTAAAACTAGTGAGTGTGAATATTCTTGCTGCCACCTCACTGCCTGCTTCAAATCCTTACATTATATAAAGTGGTGTCCTTCCAGCTCCATCATCTGTGGTTCATTTCCAAATTATTCATAAGGAAAGATTTTCAAAGTTTCCTACTTCCCAAAGGCTCCCTGGAAAATCTGAGCCAGACTGCACAGAGAAAATGAAATTAAGATTAGAAAAGAAATAATTATAATTTTGAAAGTGATTTAAGAGTGATCAAATAAGACACTAAATCCACACTTCTCTCAGCCACCTGGAATTAAAGTCATGTAATTTGGACTTAAATGTATCCAACACTGGAAAAATTTGTTAAAAGAGTTAATGAAGTGGTTTTCTTACTATTTTTCTCCTTATAGTTTGAGCAGTGCAGAAACAGGCTTCTGTCGTGCAAAAAAATCTGAAACATTAAGCAATTATTCACAAACAAATGTGGAAAATTTGCCAAATCTTGACACTTTTTATAAACTGAAAAATCTGGAAAAAACCTATTACAAATTTTGATGAAATAATTTATGATTAAACTGCTGAATTTTAAATTCAGTTTTTAAAAAGAAATTAGCAACAAAATTGATGAATTATTTTAAAATGAAATTTGAGTTTTATGCCAGAAAGTGAAGTAATTTACTTTTGAAAATTTCAGATGTGTCACATCTACAACATTAAGGCTTTTTTCTAAACATTGTCAGTAAAAGGATTTGTCAAAACTACAATATTTTCACCACCCTTTTAAATTTAACAAAAAGTCTGTTTCAATGAAGAAAATAACTCTTCCAGATTTGGGGAGTTTACACAAGTAGTTTCATATTTTAGTTTCATTTCCTTGCTATTAAAGAGGTAGTAAAAATAGACCAAGTATCGTTATTTGCATACTCTTTCTTTCATTCTGGTGATGTTTAATGAAAGCTTGAGAAATCAGAAACTTTCTGCCTGATGTTTGCTGTGGGTGTCGCTATTGGTAGCTGGTAGAAAGAGAAAACTTCCCAGCAGTTACCAGTGCATTTGCAATCTGCAAAGAGATTGGTGAAGTTTACAGTCAAATGAGTTAAAAATAACTTATAAAACTAACTAAAACATGATTGAGTATCTTTGTTTAACTGTTGGCCAGAACAGACCATTGGATTGGGGATCCCTGAATGGGATTTGCTCTGTGATGCCGTTAGTTACAGTAGCCCACGCATCAGTAGTATGTTTATCTCATAGTAGTTCATTCCCTTTTCAGCACAGATGCCTTCCCTCGGGTAGACTTCCTGGAACATGACATTTTCACAGGCTTCTGTCACAAAACCCATCCTCTTGTGACTGGCAGAAAGGTGGGGTTTTTTTTTTGTGATTGATTCTTTTCATTTCTTATTTTTAATTATGGTTATAGGGCAGTTCAATAATGCATGCTACTTAATGTCGGCCTGTGACGCTAAAAAAAATGAAACAGGTAATGGAAAGATCTACACAGAGAAAGCCATTTTCTGGACACATCAGTACTGTCATGTTAGACCTAAAAATACATATTCTTCAGTACCATCTACTGGTACAGTGTCATAATGTGCAGTTTTCTTATATACATTTCTGTTAAAAAGCCAAACAGACTTTCGGGTTTGCTTTTCAACAGCCTTGTCATGAATGACAACTTGGGAAAAATTATTATTTTGAAACATGCAGAAGGAGTTTTCATGTACAAAACTGTGTGTTCATGATTTCCGGTTCTTAACGATAATATATTTCTACTGCCTTATTCCTGTTTTGTATTTACTATCTTATTGTGCTTTTAAAGACAGTGACAGACACAGACATTATTCTTCGTCCAGGCAACTTAAAAAATCATCTTCACATCAGAGAAAAGTAAGTAAAATATCTGTTTAGCAAATATCATTACTTCTGACTTGCCTTCCTCCTGTTTCACTTGCCCCAGAAGCAGAGCTTGGCCCCCTTTGAGAGGCTGTTCTGGCTCTCTATCTGCTTTGTGAATTCTACATCACTCCCTCAGCTGCTCAGGAGAAGAAAAGGATTTCACATTAAAGGCCATCAAAAACCAACAATACTCCACAACGATGCAGACTGACAGGTTTTCAGATGTCATGATAAATCCTTTATCACCAGTGGCAAAAGCAACTTGTATGTAAAATATATCAATATGTTAAAAAAAAAAATCCCTTCAATATACCAGCAACTGATCAACTAACATTATTTTTCCTTATGTTTTAATGTGACAAACTCTCATCAGAACAATTTATAAAGTCAGTTAGTGGAAATTCCCTCTAGAAATGGCATAAAAGTTGACTCATTTCCTCACAGTGTGGGCCAGAAATATGCAACTAGAAATATTACAAAGAAACAAAATTAGAAGGTGGTGGCTAAGCCTTCAAGATTTTGAAAACACCAAAATCAGAAATAGCTTTATAGTTTCAACTTTTCTTGTTGCACTAGGCGACATAAGTCATAAGGAGCCATTTCTCTTCCACACCTCCCAGTTTCAACCATCCCATTTCACCAAACACCATCCCACCTCCCAGGCACAGGTTCCTTTCTCATTCCCAGCCCCAGCCTCACGTGAACCATGTAGCTCGCCCTTTTGGTGGGCAAGTTACACTCTGCAGCTCTGGCCTTCCTTCCTGAGAAGGAGAAAAGACACATTGGAACCACACCAGTATCGCAATCCAGGCAACAGAGCCAGGAGACAGTGGAAAGCTATCGGTATTTCTCAACTCAGGCGAAACAGCAGAATGAAATGCTTTTTGGAGATGTCCGACCCTGTGTTATGGACAGCTTGTCATGCTCTGTTGGGGCCACAAGAGGAAGACACTCTGTGTGTGACACACAGCTATTTTGGCTACGCACACTCACCAGCTTTGCACGTACCTGCCAGACCATGGAAGTACCATGACCAGACCACCTCTTGGAAGACCTCTTCTGGATGATGGAAGAGTTTAAGGTAAGGTGGTCATTCAGAGGGAAAAAAAGACAGAAAAGGGAGGATTTCTGGGGAGATGTACCTGAATTTTTTATTTGGAGTGTATTAGAATGGCTTTCCCATTTCAGACTGGGAAGACAAAGCCACTGCTGCCCCACCTGCGTACACAGTCTGCACCTAGACTCTGGAGCTGGGGAACTGGCCCAGCCTGGCAGGATCACACATTTTGACAGTGGGTGGCTAGCAGGGACTGCAGAACTGCCAGAAGAAGGAGGAGATTTTTATGGAAGTGTTTTAGCCCAGTACCCAGTACTGCAACATGTAAAAATGGTGGCGCTCCTGCCTATGTAGCTGTGGGTTACTAATGCCAGCTGGAAATTTCCTTTTTGATATGCTACAAATCCTGAGCTAACCAGTAGCAGTTGCTGTCAACAAGAAGCTTGAGAGCAGAGGTAATACATATTTATGATGGGGTTATAAAAGTGCTTTTCAGCTTGCTGCCATAAGGAACATACATACCTGGACAAAACCTATTCTAGTCAGAGCACAGGGTATCCAGCCTGTTTTGGGGCCCCATAAGGAGGCTGTGGACCCAGACTTAACCCTCTGGAACCATGGGTGTTTCTGCCTGGTCATGGATGATGCACTAAAAATGTACTTGTCTCCCTGATAAGGAGATGTGGTCCCGGAAAGGGTGATGAGATGATCTCTGGTAGATTTTAACTCTGGCAAATGCCATCTACGCAGGAGACACTGGAATTCAAAGGCAGAGACTCTGCTTCATACTGAAGGGTTACATACCCATGACCACTGGGTTACACGTTCCCCTGCCTGTTCCCCAGCAACAGGGGTTATCCTGCCTTCCACTGTACATTGGCAGAACAGGGATGGGCTGGAAGTCTGGGGCCACTTGAAGGGAAAATTGAGGATTAAACACTGAATGGGGACTTACACAGTACTGTCCATCTTCCCCATGGTGAGAGGGGAAAGCAGGAGGCTCAACCAACACGGGGAATTTCCGATGGCTGCAGAGGGTGGCTTCTCTGCAGCCAAACTGAAGATCTATGGGGGCAGGCTGAGAGAGTTGGGGCTGTTCAGCCTGGAAAAGAGAAGGCTCCAGGGAGACCTTATAGTGGCCTTCCAGTACTTAAAGGGGGCCTATAGGAAACAAGGGGAGAAACTATTCAGCAGGGCCTGTCATTATAGGATGAGGGGTAATGGTTTTAAAATAGAAGGAGGTAGACTCAGACTGGACATGAGGAAAATAATTTTTACAATGAGGGTGGTGGAACACTGGAGCAGGTTTCCCAGAGAGGTGGTGGATGCCCCATCCCTGGAAAAATTCAAGGCCGGGTTGGACAGGGCTCTGAGCTCTGATCTGGCTGGAGATGTCCCTGCTCCTTGCAGGGGGGTTGGACTAGACGACCTTTAAAGGTCCCTTCCAAACCTAACTTTTCTATGATTGTACGATCTGCTTGTGGCCAGAGGCAGGTAACAACAGCTGCCTACAGTGCGGATCCAGAAGCTGCCCAAAGCCTGCACAGTAACTGATCCTGAGCAGGATGTTTGTGAGCATGGGCTTGCATGGCCAACCAGGTGCATGAGCAGGCCGCAGGTGGAGATGCTGAGGGGCACCTCCCACAGCAGGAACATCTGTGGCCTCGCAGCAGCTCCACAGCCATGGAAAGGGCAGAAAAAACTGTGGCCAAACACGAACCAGGCTCTACTGGCACTGCAGACTTCTTTAGGGGCTATAATATGGACAAAGTCAGCAATAGGCCTCAGAGTGATTCATCTGGCAAGCTTCAAACCACTGCCAAAAGGGAAAGTGGTGACAGAGATTCTCAACTAAAAGATTTTGCATCACATATCTGCTTTAACGTCACTCTTGGGAATGAACAGATTTGCCTGAAACTTCTTAAGTTCACAGCCACAAAGCTACTATATGCCCAGAAAATGCCAGCCAGAGACCTGCAACTTAGTGTGATTCAGGACAACTGTAAAGAAAATCCTACAGAGGAGAGTTCCCCTCAACCTTAACACGCAGTGCTGCTGTTTGCAGCTGGAGTGCACATTTCTGCTGCCAGGATGACACTGTCCCTCTGAGCACAAGCAATTCCTTTCTCCCAGGTTACCCACATCCAGGTGTAAAAACCAGTCTCTGCGTAGCTTCTGCTGCTAGAAATGAGAAAGGCAGAGAGGGATGAGAAAAAGCTTTTCTGAGGTGTGGGGGTACACAAGCGTGTTGGCCACATGAAGCCAGGAAGCAGGTGATGGTCACGATTGCCATCTAATGGCCAAAAATCAGAAAATAGAGACCAGGGAGGGTGTATATGGCTGCAAGGTCGTGATGAGGAAGGGTAAAGGGGCAAGGGACTCACTTTAGGAGCGGAGGCTCGGGGCTGAGCCTTACTGATTGCTCCTTATTCTAACTGGAAATCCACTTTGTGGGATTAGCATCAGGAAATGGCAAAGGGCATTCCAATTTGACATGGAACTTTCTATCGAGCCCTGCAAATTATGTGAACAGCCAACTGGCGCTTATAGTATCGTTATATATTCTTTACTATGGTGAATGTTACAGAATACCTATGTACTTTGGGGTATTCTTTAGAAAGTAAGAAGTGGAGAGGGAAAGAAAGAAGACTTGTTCCTCTTTATAAGGATGCTGCAGACACTTCCTTGGCTAACAGGTATGGACTGCTCACCACAGAGAATCTGTGTTGCTTTCCCAAGACCTTCCCAGCATGTTGCAAGATGGGGGAAGAGTTTTCACCTGCAGAGTGCAGTGTTTCCCTAAAAATACAGTAGTGTACATCAACAACATCAAAAAGGCACTCTCCCATTCTGTGAAAAAGCTGCTTTTTACTAAAGAAAGCCTGTAAAAAAAAAAACCAAACATTTTCTGAAAGAAGGTGCTCTTAATAATGATCATGCTAATCAGGGAAATTATGCTGTAAGGTTCATAAATGCATTGCTGTAACAATCTAATTACTGTGATACTTTCTGGCAGCGTATCTATGTTTAACAAAGTGCCTAAGTATTACATTTAGCATGTGAATAGACAGTGAGACTAATCGTGTGGTTAAAGTCAAGCAAATTATTAAGTTCCTTTGTAGATCACTGTCATAATTAATACCCAAATTAGTGCTAGGTTTATTTCCTTTTTTTCAATACAAATCTATTCTTTGTTTAAAAAAAAATCCCAATGATTTTGAAACATCTATCTACTTCCCTGGAGGAGTTTATTTTCACCCGTCTACCTGGAGCACCAGCAGTTTGCTGCTGTAGATTTCTCAGATGTGTTATGTTGAGGTTAATCCTTTTCTTTTCTTTCTTTTTTTCTTTTCTTTTCTTTTCTTTTCTTTTCTTTTCTTTTCTTTTCTTTTCTTTTCTTTTCTTTTCTTTTCTTTTCTTTTCTTTTCTTTTCTTTTCTTTTTTTTTCTTTTTTTTTCTTTTTTTTCTTTTCTTTTTTTTTCTTTTTTTTTT
>JAAGAY010141743.1:0-12955 GCA_011801015.1 Ardeotis arabs | reverse complement strand
CTTTTTTTTTTTTTTTTTCCTTAAAGTGAGATGGACTTTTTTTTGTTTTAACCCATGGTACCGCCACCGTTTACCCTGCCCAGCCCTCCCACCAGCTGGGATCTGCGCAGCGCCGCTCTCCAGCCAGCTCCATCACTGCTCACGGGGCCCTGGACCGCTGCTAAAGCCACCCCAGCATCTCTGTGGGGACACCAGCTGGACTACGCGTCCTTCCTCCTCATCACATCACTACCTCCACACGTAGGAGCAAAAATCACCTGACGGATGCAGGTGGCACTCGCTGGTGCCCGCAGAGGGACCCTGAGATGTTCCCCGGGACGCCAGGCTTCTGAGAAACAGACAGTGCAAAAAGCACTGGTGTGGGTTACTGCGTGGGAAAACCCACAACTGGAAATTTATTAGCCAGGAAAATGAAATTAATATCACAGCTACAAATCCTTTCGCCCATATGCAGGCAAACCTAACATGTCAGTAAACACCAGAGAGAAGCACTCCGCACTGGAAACGCTTATCTCTGCGTACAGAGAGGGCTCGAGGGTGGAAATCCAGCGGGACTTCTCAGAATCCCTGATAAACTAGAGCAATCCAGGCAGCTACCGTACAGCCCAGGCGTGTTCACACAGGGGTGCAGACCCAATGGGCTTTTCTGTATTCTGGCTCTGCCTTTTTGCGACGGCGTGCTGCCCACCCTGCCCGACCGCTTTTCCCGTAACCCTGCTCAGGCGATAACCACCAGTGATGGATGTGTCTGGTCCTGGCGGCAATGGCGGCACCTGACTCTGAGTGGTTTTGGGGGGAGACAGAACAACACAACAGCCAATGGACGGCGATGCACCCCCCTAACCACGCTGCTGGGCAACATCCAACTCAGGCCAAACTCAGCAGAAACTGACATCTGCAGTCAGTGTGCAAATACAGCGACGAGTCAATCATCTCGCTCCATAAATAGCCAGCAGCCCAAGAGCCCTTTGAGCTCTCCTGCTCCAACTTTGATAAATCGCTGGTTTATATCAATAAAATATATCATTGCTTCTCTCTTAGGAGTGAAGTGCATCTCTCCCACCCGCGACAAACTGGCATAGTGGGCAGGATAGAAAGTAGTATCACGGATGTTTAGGGAGGCATGGAGCCAATCTGAGCCCCAAATTCTCAGTAGAATGGGCTTGTGACAATTGGCATAATTGGGAAGCATTCCAGAAACAGGGTGACAGTGAAGGGAAGGAGCGTATTTTAACTCCTTTGGTGCCAGTCCCCAGAGAAGGAGACAACCCTTCCTCTCCCTTAGGGAGGAACTGCAGGACATGAAGCCAAAAAACAAGAATGTCCAGGGAGGAACTGGGCCTCTCTGTCCAGAAAGTGGAGTCTTATCTATGGGCGAGTGATGGTGGTCCGTACATTTTATTTTCAGTTAGTCCTTGGGTCCATGGAGACAATTGGTGAAGTTGGAACAGGCTGCCTAGGGAAGCGGTGGGGTCACCATCCCTGGAGGTATGCAAAGAACGTGCAGACATGGCACTTCAGAATGTGGTTTAGTAGGCACGGTGATGTTGGGTTGATGGCTGGACTTGATCATCTTGGAGGTCTTTTCCAACCTCAAAGATTCTACGATTCTAAGTTTTTAATAAATACAGGAGCATGAATTCCCCTACTAACACAACAAGATGCCGAGAAGCCAGGCATGCAGTCTGGACTGCAAAGAATGAAGGTTACTGGTGTGAACGGAGCTGGGGTTGGGTGCCAAATGGCCAAGGTCAATTTATGGCTCCCGGGCAGGAAGCACACGTTGGCTCCTCACTTTGCAATTACAGATCACCATGAAAATACTTTGGGTTTCAATGTTTTAAATGCATGAAGCTTTAAGAGACTCCTCCAGGGTATAAACATTGGCCCACAACTGCTCATGCTGCACCTGCCAAACTTTTACAGACAGTCCCACTCCCCCAAGACGTGAAACTGTCCCAATATACGGATCATACTCCCAATATACGGATCATACTCCGATTGGAGTACCTTCCCCTGAGAAGGTGGGGGAAGCAGCAGCAGCAGTTTGGCAAGCAGAAATTGAGATTCCACCTGAAAAACATCAGGGACCAAGTAAAGAAATAAATTTTTTAGGTATTTGATGGATAGCAGGCAGTGTGGTGATTCCTCCAGATATCTTAAGAAAAATCAAAGAGTTGCAAATGCCCCAGTCAAGAAAGGAGTTACAACAATTAACGGGAACTTTGGAATATGGGAGGAAGCATGTAGCTGAATTTTCTATAATTTCCCATCCTTTATACTCCTATGGAAAGGCAAACCCTGGGAGTGGAAATTGGAACATAAGGAGGTGGTCAAAACTCTGACTGAAGAATTAAAACCAGACCAGTCACTGGGACCAGTACACCCCCTGACCCTATTGTAGCTGAAAGGGGTTTTGCCAAACAGGGTACTTAGTGGAACCTGTTCCAAACTGGTCCTGATGGGCGAAAAAGACCTTTACTGGTCAGCTCAACTGTGTTTAAAGAAACAGAACAATGGTACTCTGAAGGGAAAAGGGGGCTTTTGTCTTTAGAGGAGTTAAACAAGTTGAGAAAACACATCAGGGACAATCCGTTCGAACTAGAGGACCATTTAGTTTACCAGAAGCAATCCTAAAGGGGACCGCTGCCCCAGAGGAGGTGCAAAAAAACCCACCATCAGAAAATGGTATGGCCACCAACAGGAGCTGCAGAAAACGTGCAATTAGCTGGAGGACACACCAAGGTTTCCAAATTGCCCATAAACACAGAGCCTTTAGCATCACAATAGCCTTTCAAACCTTCACCCCTCCGGGATGCAGCACCCCTCACCCAGGGCACTCCAGCAGAAAGCCTGTTTCAGAGCTGCTTCAGCCCAAAGGGTGAAGGGTGAACAAGGCCGCTGCGTTGGGTATGGCCACCGGCAGACGAGTGACAAGGGGAGGTGAAGGCGGTGCGCAAGCAGCTGTTTGGCAGCATGGGATGGAGCAGGAGGTATAACGCAGGCTGTTGGTTTGTCAATGAGACCGACAGCAATGGCGCACGACAGAATTGATGCACGATGGATTCTTTTTTTCCTTCTTTTTAATGAGGTAACCTGTTCGGACTGTCCCCTCCAATGGACAGCAGATGGAAGTGCTCTGTTCATGCTACTCCCTGAAACCCTGACAATGCTGCTCCCCTAACCTGTGGCCAAAGAACCCCAGATGGGGTCCCGAGCTCGTGTTACCTATGCCAGAAGTATCAGACTAAATTCTAATAGTGACTTGGCCCTCTTGGTGCACAGAACTAAAATACACTCAGAAAATGAACGGAGCGGGGATTCTAAAGGTTTTGACTGACTCTCCCAACTCTAGGGAGCGACACGCCAGGAAATAAAGGCAGGATGCCAGGTGATCCATGGATCCACCTATGAGAGGGCATTTCGAAGTGCTTTGTACAATATCACACCAAACAGAACACCGTCAAAACCGTCACATGGACTCCGCTGCCTCAAGTGCACAATTGCATGCGATAATGCAAAGCAGAAGTCTAAGAGTTTGAACTGCAAGGAAACCAACCCTTTCTGGGTTTCTTGCTGAATTCACGATCTAAATTCCCAAAATCATACGTTAAAAACACATGCCCAACTGATTTATGGTCTTGTCACACCTTCATGCAAATTAGACACGGAAAAATTGCATAGGACGTTCCTATTGCTACAGCTCAGTCCTTTTTCTCCACCTTACTCCTAAAGCTGTAAGACACAACATCTTATTGTCATGGAGTAAATTCACCCACTCTTAGATTTAACATCTTGGTTGGGTCTAGCTTGTTAACCCCATATCCAATAAGCCCGGGAATCCACAGCCCACTCCGGCAAGATTTAAAGGCTGGAGAGACAAAGTCATCAGACAATTTCCTAAAAACAAAGAATTATTTATCAAAGCAACATGATAGCAACATGGAAGAGCTATTTCAAAGTGTTCTGTGCACAGAATTACCTTTCATATAGCAAACTTTTCATCAGAGTAGAGTAACCCAGGCAGGTTTACAGTGTGTTCTCAGCTGCAGTAAAGCTTGGGCAATTCTGCAGCAGTACCCTAGATATTCCAGTCTGATTTCCCTAACCGGCTTCTTCCCGTCCCTCCCAAGGAGGGAGGAAGCCAGTACATTAGTCCTCCTGATGTGGTTTTCCCCCTCTTGGTCTATGCTTCAGCTCCTGCAGTCGTGTGAGCTTGGGCAAAGGCGAGTCAAGGTCCTCGGGACCATGCAACTGGCATCTGCCAAGAGCCCGCTGGCCACAGCTCTCCTGTTCTCTCCTGACTGGTTTCATTGGTTGTTTTTTTTTGTTTGTTTTGGTTTGTTCGTTTTTTTTTCTTTTCTTTTTTTTCCAGATAGTTCTCTTAAAATTAAAAGGAAAAAAGTGACCCAGCAGATTAAAGTAACCAGGCCGTCTCCTCATCTGCCAGACATGCAGTTACTTGAAGGAAGGGTTTGAGTGACTTGTAGCAGTGGCTACATTCAAAGGGGCATTTAAATGCCACTGGTATCATTTGTTCAGGTTAAATTAAGTACATTATTAACCACAAATTATTTGCTCATTAGTTGCTTAACAAGAAGGTCACTTGGACCTTCTGTCTGAGCCGGATTAGAGTTCTTTACTTCTTCATGGAAACACAAAGTATAAAGATATGAAGCATTTGATGAGTCAGCCTACACAAATTTTAGATATTTTTTGTATAATTCATTCACTAAGCTTCCTACGTGCCTTCATCAGGAAAGACAAGAAAGCAATAACCACATTTCTGTAATATTTGAAGTTAGCAGTTATATCCACATATGAAAACGAGTACGCCAATTTCTAGACAACAGCCTCTGCTCTGGAGCCCAGAAGAAGCTCAAGCCTCCTGCCTCAATGTGCTCGCTGGGAGCAGGTGGGCAGGAAGACATGAATGAATCTGAATTTGAAAGCCGTATGTAAAATAAACTCATCAGTTTTCTCCTTAAAGTCCTTATTTGTGTCTCATCTTCATGAAATCTTCAATACTTCAATTTGTAGGTGGCACACCAAGAAGTTAATCATCACTAAGACCTAGGTAGTCTATGTATTTTTACCTAAGAGGGTTTTTTTCCCTAAAATAAGCATGATATTAGGCAGTAATATTTGTTACCCCTTAAAAACAGGGGGTGTATATAAGTGAGCACCATGCCTGAGCAGCGCGCCTGCGAAGGGAAGCTAGCTCACACTAAGCTCCATGCTACTGTGGCTGCTTTGCTTCTGGTGCCTAAACTCACTTATCTGGGAACTACGAACATATTACAAGAGAAAGATGAAGCAAAATGTAGCTCTACTCTTTCCTAGATAATGGCCCAGAGAGGGTAAAAATAGTCTGTACTTTTTTTTTTTCTTCATAAAAGAATTGTGGATCGTGACCAGATGCATAATGCAATTAATTTTAACTGCAGCAGTTCAGCCCCCAGACCAAATTTGGGAAATAAAGAGGCCTGAAAGACACTAAGCACCTTCTGGAGTCCGATGAAATTCATCCTAAGCCAGTCAGGAAGCAGACAAGCCATTGTAGAGGACAAGCAAGGCTGTAAAGGACTGAAAGACAAACATCTGTGATGCAGGGGTGGCGGAAGAGGGCTCTGGAGAGCCAGGGAGCGGTCAGACCAGCAGCCAGCAGTGGAAAGAGGCCAGGAGTCAATCAATTTGTTTGGAAACATTCGCCGGTTATCAACAAACAAAACCAGGGAGTCATCAGCAGAATTTGGCAAATACATCCAAACCTGTTTGTTGTTGTTTCTGAAACCCCTGCCCTCTCTCCAAAGAGGGATGCAAAGTGAAGGAGGACTTGTTGCTTCTTCTGTTGGTGTTCCCAGGATTTGGCATATTGGTTCACAGACTAAACTCTCATTTAAATGTAACTTTTACTTTGCTTTAAAACATTGTTCAAAATAAAACAGAGGAAACCCACGTCCTCCACACACAGGTTGTTTAAGAAGCTGTCACCAAAGCAGAGCACCAGCTCCCACCTCCTGAGGCAGCGCCAGCGGTCAAGGCCGAGTTTGAAACCCCAGGTCAGCAAAGCAGCGGCTGGCGCAGCCGATGAGGGCACGGCCGGGACACGGTACCACCGCTGGGACAGCCCTGCCGTGGCCACCACCCGACCTCCACCAGCCATGGATGAGGAGGAGATGCTGCGCTCCCTCTTTTGGCACTGCTTTTCCTTGCTGCCCTGGGGAGGAAGAACCTGGAAGCGACGCTCAAAACTTAGATCAACAGTCCAAACAAAACCATTTCATGGAGGTCTTAAAAATACAACGAGGAAAGCGTATTTTCAGGCTTTCCTCTCTCCTAGTCACTAGTTTCTTGGCTAACGGTTACATACACAGCTATTACAGCTATACATCCATGAAGCTCTTGAAGATTAGAACTACATGGGAGCCTTGCACCCTAGCAGTGACTGAGAAGGACCAAACAGGCAACAAGTCTGGATTACAGATGCTGTCGAACATTTTTACCATTACAGCTGGTTTAATGCAAGATAAACAAGGCTTTAGAGACACTTTAACACCTATCGATTCATATGAAAAGGAGTGTACATGAAAAGATTTATTTAATTGACTCTGCATTTTGCTAGTCTAGGTTACAACTAATCACTCCAAGTACAACGGGAGTGATTCTGGACGAGGGCGCAAAGGGCTGTGGGGAAATCCAGGCATGGCCGGAGGTCAAGCCCAGCCCTCTGCTGAGCGGCCATGGCTGCCGTAGCGTCCTCCTGTGGATGATTGCCTGGCCAGGCCTCAAAGCTTAAGAGCCTTCCAGCAGGGAAGGTGATTTAGGATTTTTTGGTAGAGGGTTTCTTCTCCCCCCTCCTCATAAATATCACTGCCGGGAAAGGAATAAAGCCAACTCCTGCACACCTGTATAATGATGCCAAACCCTACCTAAAATGACACCTATCTTATTCCAATGAAAACAGTTCTCTAGGTGCTGTTGTTTGTAACAGTTGGCAAGCACTGATAAATAACTAATTTAAAGAGAACACTTCTTGTAGTTATTTAATAACCATTAAAAACTGCAGAGCATTTTTAGATGTCATAACAACCTCACATCTGTGTAAGTTATTATTTCACAGCTCCATTTCAAGACATGGCGCTGGTTACAATAAACAGAGGATAAATGTCCCATTGCTGAACCCAGCCCAAATCACGGGTCTGCTGTGGCACGGGAAGCTGAGTTTCAAGAAGCCGTAGCAGACACAGTAGCCGTAGGCGTTTCCCCCCTTGGTGCTCCCAACAAGAGGATTAGCGCCCTGCAAGAGTTAAAACCAGATGAAGCCCTGCCCCAGTGCCTGGGCTTGCGATGGTGCTGAGCCAGGCCCACAGAAAGTGGGTCACCTAACAAGTGTTATTTACATTTAGCAGCGATCACATCTGGCTCCTTTTAATCACAGCCCAGGCAGAAACTGGGAGACAGGGAGCCAGCCTCCCTCTGCTGCAGGAGGTGGGCCCAGAAGCACTTGAATTGTACAGCTTTTTTTTTAAAAAAAAAAAACAATATATCTTAAAATTTCTCCAGCTTAGTTTTTAGTGTGCCATATATGCAAATTATCCTGATTACTATTAAGTCATTAAATCTAAGATATGTAAAACATTGCTACATCAATTAAATTATAATAAGGACACGAATGAACAAGCTAATGCTCTCCAAGCACCACGTATTTACTCTATGGAGCAGTGGCTGTTTCAGAAAATGAGAAGGGCGAGTTGTGATGTGCACTCAGCAACAAGTTGTGAGCTTGCATCAGTATGCAAAACCATCATTATTATTTTATATCTCATTTTGTCACACGGTCACTACGCTTGAATTTCAGTAGCAAGTATTTCCTTATCATTTAACCCAAACTAAACTTACAATAAACTTACAGGAGGGAGAACTTAGAACTCCAGGTATTTCACACCACTTCTAACTGTAAATTGAACGTTAATCTGAACACAGTTCCGTGCTGCTTGCTTAACTCCTCTGCATTTGTAATGGACCTCACACCATTCTCATAATAACTGGAAGACATTTATATTTAAGTCAAAGTCAGTGGATGAATGTAGAAGAGAAGATGTAACAAGAAAAGAAAAATGAGGCCCTTTTGCCTACTGAATACGTGACTTTTAGGGTGATTTCTTGTCATACTTGAATTTCTGATTAAGTAGCTTGACCATTTGAAAAGATAACAAAAAAAAAAACAAAAACACACTATGGTCATTTTCTCCTGCCCTTGATATCACAGAATCAGAGTTGTTTAGGTTGGAAAAGATCTTTAAGATCTTCAAGTCCAACCCTTAACCTAGCACTACCAAGTCCATCACTGAACCATCTTCTTAAGCTCCACATCTACATGTCTTTTAAATACCTCCAGGGATGGTGACTCCACCACCTCCCTGGGCAGCCTGTTCCAGTGCTTGACCACTCTTTCAGTGAAGACATTTCTCCTGATATCCAATCTGAACTTCCTCTGCCACAACTTGAGGCCATTTCCTCTCATCCTGTCACTTGTTACTTGGGAGAAGAGACCAACACTCCCACCTCTCCACAACCTCGTTTCAGGTCCTTGTAGAGAGCAATGAGGTCTCCCCTCAGCCTCCTCTTCTCCAAACTAACCAACCCAAGTTCCCTCAGCCACTCCTCATAATTCTTGTTCTCCAAACCACTCACTAGCTTCCTTTCCCTTCTCTGGATGTGCTCCAGCAACTCAATGTCCTTCTTGTACTGAGGGGCCCAAAACTGCCCACAGTATTCGAGGTGCGGCCTCACCAGTGCTAAGTACACGGGCAGGATCACTGTCCTACTCCTGCTGGCCACACTGTTCCTGATACAAACCAGGATGCTGTTGGCCGCCTTGTCCACCTGGGCACACTGCTGGCTCACGTTCAGCCGGCTGTCTACCAGCACCCCCAGGTCTCTTTCCGCCGTGCAGCTTTCCAGCCACTCTTTCCCAAGGCAGTGGCGTTGCATGGGGTTGGTGTGACCCAAGTGCAGTACCCAGCACTCGGCCTTGTTGAACCTCATCCAGTTCACCTCAGCCCATTGATCCAGCCTGGCCAGATCCCTCTGCAGAGCCTTCCTACCCTCAGGCAGATCAACAGGCCCACCCAACTTGGCATCGTCTGCAAGCTTCCTGAGGGAGCACTCGATCCCCTCATCCATGTCACTGATAAAGATATTGAACAGAACTGGCACCAGTAACAAGCCCTGGGGACCACTGCTTGTGACCGGCCGCCAACTGGATTTGACTCCATTCACCACCACTCTCTGGGCCCGGCCATCCAGCCAGTTTTTTTACCCAGCACAGAAGTACGTTGACTCCATCACGATGTGGTCTCTTTCAGACGTCTGGAATAGGTCTCTAGTGAAAGAGTCAAATTCCTTCCCACTCACAATGCTGAAATAATAGGAAACTATTCTTCCCTCTTCTTTTTTCTTTTTGTTTTTAAACACTGTTTCATCTGCCCTCCAATTTCTACCATTGTACAAACCCTTCAGACGCAGGATGGAGGAGGGGGGAACGCTACTTGAGTTGTTTTTACACTTATTCAAGTATTGTGCGGAATAAAAAAGCTTTCCCACAGAAATTGTACTAAAACACTGACAAGCACAGCAGAAGTGGTTTTATCACACAAGTGTTGTAATCACATAGGTCTTTGGTGCCTTTTCTCATTTTTTTTTTTTCTGTCTGTGTAGAAGTGGATTAAAATTAGTGCCACTTTAACACCTGTGTTAGCAGAACAGTGCTGGGAGCCTCGGCCTGCTTTCTCTCTGCAGAATAGGTCCCACACATTGAGACAAGCACCAGCAAGGGCAAGAGATGCTGACGCTGGGTGAGGTGAGAGGTTAACGGGGCTCAGGGCTGCTCCCACGTCTCCTGCTAGGAAACCCTCCTCTCCATCACCCCGTGCCTCGGCACGGGCAAGGTTGGGATCCAGCTGCAGGACAGAAGAGCTGGCATCGCAGGCAGCCACTCCGGCTGGCTTGGGTACGGCCCACACAGATGCTCCATAGGGTACCCATGGGTACCCACCCACCGTGATCCCACCAGCACATGGGCTGCACCCACCCTCCCGTGGGGCTCAGCTCCTGAGAGCGGCGCCGGGAACACCACACTGCAGGGCCTGGAGTTCAAGAGTCACAGCTCCTGTTGAACAAGAGATGAGACTGACTCTTATAAACAAGAAGATTGTTGTCATGATCCATCTAGTCGGCTCTATTCATAAAAATAGCCCAAACCCTTCTGGCGCTATTCATTTCTCACTTCCACTTTCAAGTGGTCTCTGAATACAAGAAACCATGCCTGCCCAATTAATCTCAGTGCCGAGCATCTCCAGTACCTGGGGAGAACGCAAAGCCACAGCGACTGCAAAGTTTAATTTAAACACTCGAGATAAATTAAGTACTTTAAAAACCAGTGGCGGTTGTCCAGTAGCAGGTAAGAACTGATTTCCTGGCTTTGTCTTTTTTTCCTTGAAATTTTCTGATAAAAAGAGAAGTTGTTTGCCGGTTGCTGTAGGGCTTTTTGTGTCTTGCTGATGCTGCCCTTATTGAGTAGGAAAATGAAGGAGAATAAAGCCCACTGGTAAACATCTCAGTTCCAAGTTATTGCAGTTTACGCCCTAGTGACACACGCAGGCTTTCACATATGGTGTCAATGTGTTAACTGCATTTTCTCCACCTTCCACCATTTAAGCACAATGCCGACGCGGCAGCCCTGTGAAGAAACAGCTGAATATAACATACCGCGTTCGCTCTGCGCTGGGGAATTGTCATATTGCATCTGCGGGATTCGGTTTTTTAAGGACTTGTCAAGTTTAATTGGAGAGTTCACACAGTCCCAGCGCTGGTGGTGTGATTTATCCAGCAAGCGTTTCGCTTTCATCCCTTTACACTAACTCATCGATCTGAATAAAGCCATATGTGAACAAAGCCTGCGGAATTAGGCGAACAGCCCTGAGCGAGTTGGTTTTCCCAAGGTTTAATTTGTACCTTTTGTCTTTTGCAGGATGCTTGACTGCGTTTTAAATTTCCCGGCAGGTTTGCTGACGTGGGTGGAGATGGCTTCATCCGGGGTGGCTGACCGACGCCACCTGGCACGCGCCAGCCCTGCCCTGCCCAGCACCCTCCCGGGCTGTTCCATTTGGAATAATACTTTACAAACTTCAAGTTTGGGAGCTGAGCAACACAGGTACAAGCTGGGATCAACACGAGGCATAAGTCAGAACAGAAGGGATTTATTTAGCATCTAAAAGGCACTTTAACGTCTCCTAAGAAAACGAGCCAATGCCACTTCAGTTTTCTCTGCCCAGTGGTTGAAGATCACCGCAGCCTTAAATAAAATAATGAAAAGCAATGAGCTTTTAATAAGTTAAACGGAACATGGTGAAACTCATAGGGCATACCAGGTCTGAAGAGAGATGCTCACTTCACACAAAACAACCTCGTACTTTGTGTTTGGGGCACCACACGATATCCGTAAGCCCGATGGACCCTGCGTCCCGCAGGCGGAGCGTCCCGGTCCCCACCCGGCAGCGTGGAGCACCCAGCACAGCCCCGTGGGGCCCGTAGGGCAGGCTCAGCTGACCAGTGCCACTTCGGGCAGCTGGTTTTGTGGGCTGTTTCCTAGCACCCTTGAGACTGGCAGCTGCAAGATATTTGTACCAGAGCAAGTGTTATCAGTCTCCCTAAATACCAAGAGGATTAAACCTAAAGCTTTGTATGTGCCAAAGCCCTGCCTTACAGAATAAGTAAGGATTGCTGCAATTATTCCATGGAACTTATTCAAGTAAGTTTCTCTGTTATAATCAGATGCAATAAATCTGATAGAAATCTCCTTTTAAATTCATACAGAGGAGGGAAGATGCAATTTTGCTCAGAAACATCATTCCTTTCATCACTCATCAGCAAAAGTGCTTCCAAAATCTCCGGATCTGGGGCCATGCCCAGTTCACGCTGGTTTTAGGGCAGCTCTCAGGAGACGCCTGGGCTCACGTTCCCTCCCACCCGCTCTAACGCGCTGCCCGCTTGCTTCGCCTCCAGCACTTTACTACCTGCAGCTTGCAAACGCATATTAAGTGCGCGATGAGATTGCTGAGCTAGGGACTGAGTCATAAAAGCCTTTTCCAGCACTTACTTTAGCATGGGAAAAACCAACCCCAACAACCAACCCCACCACGTATCCTAAGTGAGCTCCCAGTTGCATTACGCAAGCGGCATTCTGGGGCAGTGACCCCTCCACTCTCCCACGCAAATGGAGACGTGCCGCGGCGAGAGGCGCAGGTAGGACGCAGACACGCTGAACATGCACTTACAGAGAGGAGCCACTCTTCAAAAGGAAAAATAAGATATTTTAGTCTTTCAAGCACTTCAAGCTCTCATTTGTACACGTTTACTCTGCTTAAATAAAAACAGTGCCCTGGAAAGCCATACAGCCACGAACAGAAATGGAAATGGAAGCCCTCCACTTCCTGCAACAGTGGTGGGAATTGCCCCAGCGCAGACATGACCAGCGTACACGTGTGTTCACAGAAAATACGGGATGGCTGCAAGTTATCTCTTTGGTATAAAAATATATTTACAGAGAACAGCCCCAAAAGTGCATGAAAACGTCTAGTCTAGTGCCTTTCCCAAGTCCACTAAAAAGGACTTTGCTAAGCTACAAGGATAGGGAGGACAAAGATTTTGTGTAAGATCTGGAGGTTTTTAAAGAGACATCACTCCACAACAGCTTTGCTCTACTTGATCGTGCCTTAGGGCTAGATTAGATGGCTTCAGGCTTATTTGCTGTGTTTGTTACGTAAAGCTCATGCAATGCCATAGTATTCTCTCTCATTAATATGAGCAGAAATTTAGAAGACGTGACCCATTCGTGGTCAAGTGCTCAGTTTGCAAAAGAAAGGATTTTGTACACAACCTGTTTTAAAAA
>JAAGAY010141742.1:0-96387 GCA_011801015.1 Ardeotis arabs | reverse complement strand
CCAGGTCCCTCTGGATGGCATCCATCCCCTCCAGCGTGTCGACGGCACCGCACAGCTTGGTGTCATCGGCGAACTTGCTGAGGGTGCACTCCATCCCACTGTCCATGTCACCGACAAAGATGTTGAAGAGGGCCGGGCCCAACACGGACCCCTGAGGGACCCCACTCGTGACCGGTCTCCACTTGGACATTGAGCCGTTGACCACCACTCTCTGAGTGCGGCCATCCAGCCAACTCCTTATCCACAGAGTGGTCCATCCATCAAAGCCATGTCTTCCCCACATTGTGTGGGGAAGTGTCAAATGTCTTGCACAAGTCCAGGTAGATGATGTCTGTTGCTCATCTCTTGTCCACCGATGCTGTCACCCTGTCATAGAAGGCCACCAAATTGGTCAGGCATGATCTGCCCTTCTTGAAAGAAGTTTCACAGGAATGTAAGCCTGTGTGGTTTTTTGTTCTGGTTTGGTTTTTCTAATAAACTCTCATTATAAAGTTGCAGATGGAGAAAGCAAGTACTGTTGTGTCCTTTTCTCCCCCTTTGCTTTTTCTTTCTTATAATTATCTGTTTCACTGCAAGGAACTTTAAAACTTCACGATCTTGAAATGGGCTATGCCCTTTTCCCAATCAACCTGAAACCAATAGAGGTTTTAAACTTGCAAGGGGTAAACTAACCAAACTGCTCACTTTCATGCTGCTTTTCTTGCCACCATGCTGATTATCAGGCAGGTTTTGGAAGCTTTTACAAAAACACGTTGGGTACAGTTGCGTGTGGACTGTGGCCAAAAGGGGTTTCAGCACTATCTGTTTGCAGAGTCCCTCTCGAAATCAGGAGGAGAGCTCGTGTAGCTGCATGGTGAACAGGAGCTGATTAGCTGAACACTGAACAGATTGACCTTTTTCAGTGACAACCCTCACGTGGATTTAGTGTACATCAGTGCTCAAATTTGAAGAGGCCTGTGGGGAAATTCACTACAGGTTGTGTGATAACTGCCAAGGGTTTATTTCCCAAAGTTGTTTTTCTAAATGCCTTGTTCCATTGCAAGAGTTTGATTTTGACTTTGGGTTTGGGTTTGATTGCCTTGCTCTGCACTCTCTTTTCATTTCTCTGTGCAAGTTGTCTGACTTTCTTCTTTTTGCAGGTGTATACTTTGCATGGTATTTCTAAACTTGAAAATTTTAAGCAGCAAGATAAAGTTAGTTCTGTGCATTGAAACAATGCCTTTGCTGTGGAATATTGTGTTGCCATAAGTGAAGGAATGAGGTACAGCAATTTCACTAGAAACTTGTCAGACACGCAGTCTGGTTCTCTTTATTGCACCATTTAAATTTCAGAGATAGCTAATGTTAAAACTATGAGAATGACTATGTAATGCTACAATAACCAGTGTCAAGTACAGTTATGATTGCACAGTTGTGGTTCTAAATTCCTTCTGTTGGTTTGGTTTGTTGATCGATTATCTTGTGTGGTTTATGATACAACAGAGAAAGGAAAACTTCAACCAACCAACCCCCAACACTTCAGCACTCTGAACAGGATAGCAAGACAAGCTTCAAGAAAGAAATCAAAGTTCCTCAGATTGCTTCATGATAGTGTAAAGAAGATGAAGCTTTTAAAAATAGCTCCATACAAATAATGCCTGGTTAAATGACCCTTTAGAGAACGGATGCCCCTAGATGGTGCTATTACTCAGATCCTGGTTTGCTAGGAAGGCATTTTCCTGATCAATTTTTCTTTGCTCAGATGATGCATGAGGCGCACAACAAAATTAATGTGAGCTCCATTGAGTTAAATGAGAGCAGAATTAAGCACAAAAAGTCTTACGTAACATCACTGATCGTGAGGTCCCTTTAACACTAAGAAAGGAGCGAACTGTACGCTTATGAGACGTTTGGGTTTTTTTGTAAATACGCAATTTGTGCCTTCCCAGGAAAGAGGGCCATAATGATGTCAGCAACATCTGTATATACACAGCATGATGACTTTACACCTTTATTGTACCTTGGATGAATGAATAAGGATTCAGTTAAAAAATGAATTTTGCAAAAGGAATGTATAGTATTTTGATTTTAGGAATGTGTGAACACTGAAACATCAGTTTGTCTCAAGGGAAGCAGTGAAACCAAGCCATAAGCCTTATATTCTCATTGAAGTCTAGAATTTGATGAGATGTGGTCCTGTTGCATTTCCTTCATGGAAATTGGTATTTTACTAGAGAATACACTTTCTGTTTATTTTACATCAAATATATATATTTATATGTATAAATATATATAGGAATAATTATTATTGAATTCTTTTTCCCAAGCAGTACTCTGAACACATTTTCTGTAATAATACATTTCTGATGCAATAGATGTGCTTTTCATTTTTCTTGCTAGAATAAGCAAAAGCAAAATGTGATACCAATAGAAGTGCAGTGACATGAATAGAATCAGAGAGACGTTTTGACTAGGTATCACCAAAATAATATCTCTGAGATATTTTCAGACACTTGTTAAATTGGAGTTTTTCCTGTGTGTAGAAACCCTTGATGTCTCTCTTGGGACCTTTGTAAATTAAGTGGTCTTTTGCACACAATTGCTGCCATTTAACATTGCCAAGCAATTGAACAGATTGAACAGCAGCTGTAAAGAAAACCAATTAAATACCTCTATGTGTGATGCCGGGATCAATAAGTTGGCTTCAGCAGTTGCATCTTAATCAGTCCCAGTTCCTAACATCTATAGAATTTTTTATTATAAGTGAAATTTAGTTTCCAAACATAGATGCTGTGTGCCTAATTGTGTGTAAATAAAAGATAAGTAAGAATAAATGAGACAAACAACCTTTAAATTAAGGTAACCGTTCTAAGTGATCCTCAAAAACTCCCAAATCAACTCCACCAGTTTGCAGGTGTAGTAAAGGTGGAATGTCACCAGCTTTGTGAAGTTTGTTTTAGAATCATTTTAAGATACGCTTCCTGGTCATTGGAGGGGGGAGATATTTGGAAATCAAAGGATGGACCTATCACATGCAAAGACGACTATCAATAGCTCCTCCTAATGCCTCCAAAGGAGCAAGGGAACACCATGCAAGGAGTCACCATAAAGTCTGCATCTTGACTGAAGCTGCAGTGGAAGGACTGGAACAAGAGGGGGGTGATACACCACCTCGCAGAAGTGGCAGCTGTCTCCTTTTGTGACTTCACCCATTTCAATGTTCTGAGTATTTGCCGTGCTGCCCTCAGCTTCTGTGTAATTCCTCCATGAGTACCTTTGTCAAGTTGAGAGTGCAAGGGCTATTCCTTGGGCGCTTTAAAGATTTTTCTTTTTTTTTTTTATATACCTTTATATTCCTTTTAATCAAAAACTAGCAAACCAGTACACCTGAGTGTGAGTGAAATGCAGATCTTTTCCTGTGGTTTTCTTAGTGAGATAGTTTTTATGTTCCTGCTCTGTTACACTGGTGTAAGTTTGTCACCAATAATGGACTGCTGAGACGTTAGTGAGGTCAAAATTTGACCTGTAAATCTTTATTACTTTTCATAGTGCATGAGAAAGGAGCAATGTAGCTTGGCTTTAGGAGTTTTCAGAACAGCTGAAGGAAAAAAAAAAGGTCTTGCTGTAGACTGAACAAGCACAAGCAGAACTACAAGTATTGAGAAGCGGTCGTTATAGAACTTCACAATTGCATGTTCAGAGAAATTATCTGAGTAATAAACGCAGTTCTTTAAACTATTCCCATATTTTAAAAGGATAATTAATTCCTACCTCTCTGGAAATCAGAGCTAATACACAAAAAGGAGGAAGAGTAATTTTAAAATCAGCCAGTCCAGAAGGGTCACTAAACCCGTGATGTGCATATTAAGTATTGGCTTGCACAAACTCCTCTTCAGCAAACTGCTTGAGCCTTTTGGCTATTTGTTAAATTGTGTCAGAAGCTCTGATCAATAAAGAAGCTGTTAGCCTCAAAGCCACTTCCAACAGGATGTCTGTCCAGGAATATCTGTTAATTTTGTGTCGGTGGAGTTTTGTGTACGTGTGTCTACATGTATATAAATTCTTTATTAGATTTTTACTGATTCCTAAATCTAGAAGCTTAGCATTTTAAAGCAATTAGCTGAAATATGCTTCCAGGTTTGGTTTTTTTTTGCTTGAGCAGTTAAAAGTGCCCCTTAATAGCCTGCCATTTTAAAGTGCTGCCACATAAGCTTTGCAAGCTGAGCATGCCAGGCACGCTGCACTAAGCTGTAGGCAAGTTCATGTAGCACAATGCTGTGCCCATAGAGAATACTTCTGGGAATGTTGTCCTCCTTTAGTAGCAAAACCCTATGACTTTACTGCTGCTTAGTCCTGTTTGTCCAAATATAGCTAATAGAACTGTTGCTGAGAAAATGATTTCTGTCTTTCCTTGTGAATGAAATTGTGAGGGCAACTATGTTGTAGTGTTTATTATGGTAGTGGGAATAGGGAGGAAAATACAGAGAAAGATGTTGTGCAGAGGAGGATGTCGATGGTAATGATTGGCCATCGTGAGTGCCAGGTAGCTCTGTCTTTCACCAAAATTTAATCAGAGTTTGACAACCTGCAACAAGAGTGAATTTAGACCTACTACTGCCATTAGTTTCAGTGTAATAGAATTAAACTGAAAATGGATTGTATTTGTCTGCCTGATTGCTTAAAACCAGTCATTATCATTTGGTATACTGATGCAAGTGGGCTGGGGTAAATTGGCGTTAGTTGATGTAAATCCAAATTAATGTAATAACCTTCCCATTCTGGATGAGTCAACAGAACTAACAAATGGTGTAATCTCATTTATTCCTCCATGGCTTGTACAAGCAGTTCATAAATAGCAAAAGCAAATGTCTATCAGGACAGCCTGTGATACAAGAAGGAAGGGATAAGCATACATTATTCTCATCTACAAATCTTCCTGTTTCAGGTGTGTCTTATAAGGCTATTTGAGGAAAGAGCTTATAGTTGTATAAGGCTATTTGAGACCCTGATATGAATCACTTACCCTTTGAAGAGAAATATTTAAGAGGGTGTTTACCTTGCTTTAGCCCACAAATAGCAGAATAAATATAAGGGAGAGGTGTTTGAAAGCCGAGTCTCTTGACTCTTGATTTCCTTTAAGGAGCAGGTTCCAGCTTCTCAGTCATTCCTAAAGAGACCTTTGTACACAGCTACTACTTAGCTGCCTAATTCAATGTTTGTGTCTGCTTTAGGATCTGGGCTTTATCAGAGTGAATTACGTGATGAGGTGACATTTCTATCTGTCAAAATTTCCTTCCCAGACGGTATTTTCAAGTATTGTCACAAGAAGTTAATTGTTTCTTAGTGTCTTTAGTAGGGAACCACATCCTTGTTTTATTTGCTGTGACTTGCTTTCTTTGCTCAGATTTCTGAGCTGTCTAGAAATGACATTCCAGAGTGCCTTTGTTCTGGGCCAAGGTAATATATGGGAAACCTTTGTACTGAGATGGCTTATCCTTCTATCGCATTCCAGTGAGAAAGGATATCAGCTGCTTTAAGCAGCTGTTTCAGAGAAATGCTGTCATCAAAATATGAAGGAGAAATATATTCTGGTTGAACTTCTGGTGGAAACTAGATCACACTGCAGAGCTGCTGAGCTGAGCTTCCTGATGTGGTGGAGAGCTATGCTGCTGAAACGGCTGTTGAGGGTGGCAGAGTGATTCTTCACCTGACTTTCACATATTTAGAAGAAGGAGCACAAAAGAAGTGGCAGGTGCCAGAGATGTCCTTCTGTATGAATTACTCCCTGAGTGGCCTCTGCCTACATTTTAGTTTAAAAGTAGCTACTGAATTAAGTTATTGTCAGGCAAGAACTATGAGTAACTGAGGGATGTAGCCAAAAATTCTGTATTTTTTTTTTCTTCAGACTATTTCCAAGTTTATCTCCTATTTAAAAAATATGAATTTTTGTGTTTCAGTTTTGCAGTTTAATTAGATGCAGCTTTCCCCTACAGATTATTCACAAGATGAAAGCTTAATTGTATTTTTATCCAACTCTTTCTGACCTTTTTTTTTCCTCCTTTTTTTTTGTTCTTATAGATACTGTGCAGATTTTAAACCTTTAGGTAGCATTATAATGGAACAATTCCCTTCATATCTTGCATTTTTGCAACCCAATTCACATACCGATGAACGTTTTTATCCAGAAAATAATTTTAACAGCACTGTTTATGATGTGAAAATCACTAAACTTTAAGCCTCTCAGTAAAGATGCTTATCTTTTAGGTTATTCTTCCCCTCTCCATTTGCCTGCCAACATTACAGTGAGTAACAAGAAAGGAAGATTGCTGTCCTCCACCAGCAGAATTTGCAAGACTGTTAAACTCGCACCTAATGGATGCTTTTGGTAGCAGTGGGTAGTCAGCTGTCTTTGAGATCAATACTACCGAACCCCCTCTGAAAGGCAGGTTATGTTCTCACTGGGGAAGTGCAAAAGGCAAAGAATGAACAATGGTAAGTTTTTAGCTTATTAATGAGGTCATATTAGGCTTGCACCAGTGATGTATAGCTGAATCATGATGATGCTTTGGAAGGAAGTCCTTGACTTCTAGAGTGCGGGAGGTGACAAGGCAGCCTGACTTACGCTCTGGTATGGAGCTGTATCCTGGAAGACGGACTGGTGGACAGTGGTGATGAGACGTGAAGCAGAAGCTTCCTGCATATAGGACTGCATCTTCATTCTTCGTTGCTTGTAATGCCTCTGATTATTGTTCGTATAGGTTCACTTTTTATCCACACATCATACATCTCTGCTTCTGGAACGGTCAGGAACATCTATCTGAACACTGCTGTTAGAGCTGTATGCTGTACAAGTCGTGCTATTATTTTAAGTTTTATGGAAATCCATTTTATATATTCAAATTTCATGAGTAAAACTGTCGATTAAAAGTTGTATACTTTATCTGCAAGAAGAAAGGATGCAGGGGGCTCAAACAGTGAAAATTATGGAGGCTTAAAAGAATACAAAGAGCTAAATGATCAAATCCTTCTTACAGGTCTACGGTTGGTAGACCTACGTGGCAAGTGTCTTCTGTGTTCTGAATTGGTACAAAAACCAGCAGTTTCAGTGATTTGGAATAAGAGTTTAGTAAAGGAAAACAGCAGGAACTTGAAATGTTTTGCTCCTCAACTCTAATGGATCTGGAAAGTATGTTTAATTTTGACCTTTCCATAGATGAGTTGCTGTAGTATATAGCTATAAATAGTTATAAATTAAATTCTTATAGTCTTGTACAAACAGGGAATAACTTTAAAGTCTCTTGAAAATACTGTGCTTATTCTAGAGAGCAAGAGGGATGTCCAAAGTATGATCTTATAGAAGATGACAAAGGTTTTTCCAAAGATTATTTCAATGCCTTAATATCAGCTGACTAAAAGATTGCAGTAGTGGTTTTAATATTGCTGAAGGAGGGAGAACTGGAAAGCAAACCCAGGGAGCTGTGAGGCATAAACCAACCCACATCACACAGAGGATGCAGAACTAGCCTAAACAGGCTGTCTTGAACCTGTTGTATTAATTCCACTGTCTCTGGGTAAAATCATGAGAAACATTGTAAGATAGGAAGGCTGGGCAAGTTAAATAGGTTTAAGGCTGATAGAGACAAAGAAGCTAGGGAAACTAAGGGTGTATTACAGGCACAACCTTTCTTTGGCCTAATAAGTTTCTGTCAGAGTAGCTTTCCTTTGTTTTTCGTCCTAAAATACAAACAAGTTCCTAGTGAATGATGACTGCCCTTTTCATCAGTGAGTTGTATCTGTTAGAGTCACACGAATGTGTTTTACTTCAAGGAACAGCTCGTAGAGGATTTAGCTGTTGTCTGTGAGCTGTACTGTACTGTACTCCATAGTTTTGTCCGTGAAATAATTTCTTTTCTGTAAAAAAACCTTATGAATAAATGATACTCTGAAACAAATAGAAAAGGTAATATCAAATTGATATAGTCATTTTTAATGTTCTTACCTTACTTTTAGAAATAGTATCAGCCATCCAAATCCCATCTGATTAGCAGTGGATTTATGAGTAGTTGTTGCAGCTTGCTCAAGTTGCTCAGGCTTCAGAGATTTAGAAGAATGTCCTCCAAGTGCTAGCTCCCCAGAACACATTTCCTGCCTGTGAATTTGGGAGGGCAAGTGTGGTTAGTCTGCACTAGACTTCACTCAACATCGTGGGAGCATGTGATCAGCAGTGAGGTTTAGTAACTGATTTTTGCATTGATTTAACACAAATTGGGAGTCCCAAGTTAGTACATATCTTATTCTCTTGTCAGCAGAGGCTTTAAAAATGTTTCTTTTTTCTTTTGAGATCTATGCAGCTAAAGGCAAAAGTCTGTAATTAATCTTAGCACCTGCTGAAATTGAAATTTTTGGGTAGTAAAGATTTCCCCTCCCCCCCCCCCCAATCTCAATGGCGGCTGTCGGTGGAAATGTCAGTTAGCAGTTGGATGGGCATTATCAAACTGCATTTTGTTGTTATCCCCTATGCGTTGTCTGGAAAGGCCTAGAGCCAACATTTAATAGAGGCATGGATAAATCAATACAAGTAAGTGAAATCTCTAGTTTTCTACTGAAATGCTGCAAGTACAAGGGGCTGGAAGGGAATCTCACAAAAGACCCTTTCATATGGCAAGTTTAAAGGACAGGAACGTGTCTTTAGTCAGCCGAAGAACTGATTTTTCACAGAGTGCAGTCAAGGAAAACAATTTTTGTTTAGATACTGGCTGGAAGAAGGACTGTTTCTTGTCTTTTGAAATATCATATTTTGCTTTTGTTCTAAGGACACAAAACAGATCAGTTCATCAAAGGCTTTGCTGATCATGTTTCTGTTACTGATGCTATGCTAAAATAAAAAAGAATCCAATTATCAAATTAAAAAGCATTGTACAACAAATAATGATACTTGCACTATGCATTTATAATTTTATTAGCTTTGTGATCACAGTGATGTTCTCTTTTCCTATTTCATACTTTCCATCATAACTGCTATTTTATAGATGAATTATGGAAAAAAAAAAAAATCTATTAGCTTGTCCCATCTGTCTTCCTGCCTTTTTTTATTTGAGAAAATAAAAAAGCTGCAGCTTGTGACTATTGTCTTTTAAGCTTTTGTGGTGCACATCCAAAAAGAGTCTCTTTTCTAAGCTCTACTGGGTGGCTGAAGACAGCAAGCAGGTTACGTGGTGTTCCCTGCCGCTGCCATCCAGCCCAGCATTCTTTCCTCAAGGTGAGGGAAACCCTGCTCCCCTCTGCTCCCCTTCCCTGTCATGTATTCATCATGGCAGAGCTTCGGAGCAGAACCTCAAGAAACAAGGAGTTTGCATGCACCTGTTGCTACTTCTTTTGATAAAGTATTATAAAATCACATTGCTCTAGATTTTTCAAAAACATACTTGTATTGAGAGAGAGTAGCTGCTAAAAAAGGATACCTCAAAGCACTGGTTATTTGCATGGAATTAGGTATATATATGTATTTTAGCACTGCTTTTATGACCAAATCCAACCTGTACATTTGGCATAGCTCCTAAGTTCACTGGCAAGCAGGGCTGTGCCCTAGCTTAAGAAGTAAAGCTGTGCTTTTGCTGTGATGGTTACGGGCAGTTACTGCCAGTAATATCCCTCTGTGTACTACAGCCCAGCTTCTTGCCAGGCGTGCTTGTCGTCTCTTAGATCTGTGTTGGTCTTTGTCAGACCACTTAGAGGTAGCAGTTCTAATTTTCTCTCTTGACCAGTGTGACAGCTTCAAGTGATGTGATGTTGCAGACACCGTGTCTCAGGATAGTTGGGTTTTTCATCCAAACATCTGTGAATGTTATGTGTTTTCTTGGTACCACTGTTCTTTGTAGCTTTGTTGGGCTGCACTAGTATTTCTGCTGTGGATGGGAAAATACAGCAACCAAAAATCTTGTTCAATTACAGTGAAATTTTTCAGTGTGAGGATGTCTGTTATATCCTTTGCTTAAGAGTGTGGAAAGGCATTTACTGACATTGAAATTGTTACTCTGGCATTCATTTTTCCTGGTGCTCTTGAAACATTTCTGCAGCCTTCTAGCCTGTGACCTTGTTGCTTGTGTTTGTCACCACTTAATTGTTTTTGCCATACTTCCCGTTTGCTGTACTGACAGCAAATGGAGGCATATTAATAGCTTGATGAGGAGGAATTTTAGTCAAACACACATTTTTGTATGAAGTTTTTCTTTTTTTTTTTTTTTTACCCAACATAAAGCTTGTGTCATCATCAAGAAAATATGTCTTGGCTATCTTTTCTTTTTACTGAAGAATCCACATTTGGCATCTCTGCCAAATCATTCTGAGCTTTGGCAGCAGGATTCAATCTAATACCATCTCTCAGTGCGAATTTCCAGTTGCTCTGGGTTTCTTTTTCAGATACCTGTATTTATTTATTTATTTTTCCATACTCAACTGTTGCTTTAGAAAATCACTTTTTCAGTTGACAGCTTTAGGCAGTAGATTTCTCTGCAGTCTGACAATTGCCAGAGTCTTTCCTCCTATTTCTCTGTGTTTCTCCCAGATACAATCAGGTGTCTGAAATAAGCTGTTGTACCAATTTAACATATGCTATAAGCTCTCATGTGAGAGGAAAGACTACTTTAACGTCTTGTGTGGTTGCAATTGAAAGGGTCATTTTTTCCAGAGCAAACAAACAAGAGAACTCATGGAGGCGACTGTCGGGTGACCACAGCATGTCTATTTAAATGCAAACACTGTATATACTTACATCCTCATTTTCTTTCTTGCTGCTGCTATGATAAGCTCTGCAATTCAGTAAGAATCTGATTTCACAGATTCTGGAAATTACTTTTCTAGTTGTTCTAGACTACTTTATTAGTCATAATTCCTCAATCTTAGCTCACAGTATGGTTAGAATATTAGTTTCCATGTCGTGGGTCTTAAAGCTTTTGGTTTCTTGTGTCTGTAGCACTCTGTAGTCTTGCAATTGGAAGAGGGGGATATTGCTGAGTTTGCGGAGTCATTCCTGAAAGACTCAGGAGGAGGGAAGGATCTAACACAGTTAATCCCTTGTGCCATCCTGTTACAGTAAGGTTCTGCAGACAACTGTAATATATATGGTAAACAGAGGCTAGAATGTTCCTCTTTTTATTCCCAATTTTATTGAAATTGTAAAGATGAATGGGGTATCAAAAAGAATTTCCACAGAAAGGAACTGTCTGAATTTTAATCAGGGTCAGATCATTGAATGCAGCTGTGACAGATGAATGCAAAATTTAGTAAAGTATCCATTGTGAGACTGTAAATTAGATGTTTCAAATAACTGACAGATTACTTGGCAATGTAATAAATCTGGGTTAAACAGTTTCACATAAATTATTTTTGCAAACAGTTCTTTGAGATACAGCTGATTAATTTAAATTATCAAGGAGATAAATGATCTCTCCTTGCTGTTCATGTGTTTGGAAGAGGTTGAAAAACTCTTGTTTGTGGCACTGACTGCTAAGAGAGTTTTTGCCTTGAACGAGTTATTACTAGATTAGAAACTGCACAGTTATGTAAACTTGAAGCAACTCTCCTGCTTTTGTTTCTGTAGAAGTTCAGTGGTTCTTGGTAGCAATTTCAAAAGAAATTCTAATCTGTGACCTGGGAGAACGGCTTGAAAAAGGAGAGAGAGAAGAAATAGGTATGAAGATGTATTTTCTCTGAACTTTTATAATTAGGGGTAGTATCTACTCAGACCTCACGATGCAGGCAGACACACTATCCTTCTGTAACTTGGCACTTTGTGTGCCAGTAGCAATTTCCTAGAATGTGTTCATAATTAAAACATACTGCTCATAATGTGCAACAAATAGCATGGTGCAGTGCTGGCCACTAGATTGGCAGAGTCTCAAAGAGCTCAGGGCTAGGGAACCTCCAGCATAGCAGAGGAAACCACTAAGGAATAGCTGCAGCTGTGGAGGGTGTGTGGAGTGCCACTGTACGGCTGTGGGCTGGGCTGGTGAAAGGGCTCTGTCAACCCCCTGCACCAAGTGACTTGGCAGAGCGTGGGACTCGCTGGCAGCATCTGTAGCCGGCTGCGTGGCTTATGCAGACGTGGCAATCAGATGGGAGTATTCGTAAAAGCTGGGGGTAAAACCTACAGAAGCAGCAGAAATGTGCCAAGCCTGGGTATAAGTCATACGTTATATGTGACTGATAAGGAAGCATGAAATCATCCTCTATTTTACACTCGTGTTATGTGCGGAGAAAAATATGAGTAGCTGCTGTTGCTGTTTATCATTTGCTGCGTGGCAGCCAATCTTGGAGAGTTCGGATTAAGGGAATTTGAGGGCCTGTGCAAATCACCAGAGAACAGGGTATTGTGTGTGTTTCTAAATACAGTACGAGGTTAGAATACTGCAGGAGAACACAATTGTGAGACACAGGAAACATACACTAGGACAGGCAATCGGTCCTAATACTGTGAGTGTTAATATTGCGGGAAGTGTAGTACATGTCCTCATTTCCAGCAAAAGAGGAAACTGATGGGCAGAATTTGAATTATTGCCATCATATGATAGGTCATGTGATGGCTCATCTGGAAACACCTCAAAATGTCACTCCTGTGTCCTCTACAATAGACACTAAATACAAAAAAGAGGCTTTTGCTTTCATAAGCATAGAAAAACAAACTAGCGGTTAGAGAAAATTCTTGAAAACCAGTTTATCATGCTACTTTTTTCTGTAACCCAGCAGAATAAAGGCAGTACCAGATGTGAAGCTGACTAGGCAGAAAAACGTAAAAACATTATTCTGTCTTTAGTTTTTCTTACTTCCCCCTCTGTGGTGTTGTCTTGTCCTCGTCCGTCCCCCCACCCCGCTCCCCCACCTTCTTGGATAGTCATTTGGGTTTGTAAGTAAAGTAATTTTGAAAACATTGTCTTTTTGCCGTCATTATATGTAAGAGATTGTTTTCAGGTCATTTTTAGAGAGTAGTTTTTTTTTAAAAAAGAAACAAAAAACCAAACAACAAAAACTCCCAAAAAACAGAACCAAACCAAAACTTTTCCTAGTGGGAAAACTGAAAAAATATTGTTTGGGAGATTGTTTCTCCTTTCTCATTTGGTGAAATTAAAATTTTGTACTGAATCAACATTTCATTAAATTGGGGGGGCAGAACTTAGGGATGGGGGTTTCCCCTTTTTAAACAGGGGCCTACTTAAAGGGATTGTAGAAAAGTAAATTTAAACAAAATTTGTCATTAATATCAGAGTCTTTTCTTTCCCCTGTGAAGGCCAACTTTTGGTTATGAGAATTTATTATCAGATAATTCTGACTGTCCAATAGTTATGAGAAAAATTTATCAACTATTTGCCTTTAGGGAAGTCTGGAAAAATCAAACTGAGAGGGAGGAAACGGTGTCTTGGTATGTACCAACAGGTACCTACTTGATACTAAACGTAGTGCTAACTGAGCAACAGCACGTGTCACTCACAGTTCACCTGTGTGCCACTTAGCAGATGTGTTGCAATATGTATGCTTAAAGCATTCGTGTACCCGCCACAAGGTGACTGAAACTAATGACCTGCTTTGGGAATAATCTCGGGGGGCTTGGAGAGCAGCCCAATCGTAATGCCTACATGCAGAGGGCGGGCAGGAGGCAACTGGGAGCAAATATGCTCAATCCCAGTTAAGGAGGCCATTTCTGCCTCTGATTTAGCTGACCAGGCAGAAGACTGGGAGTTTCATGGTGGTACAATAGGAGGCTTGCTGATGGCGGAACGAGGAGGGGATGTGGTAGTGATTAAGTGCCTGGATAAAAAGGAGGCATGTGGCTAGGCTCTTGCAGTGCTGCATTATTACCTCTTTGCAGTTTGTGCTTCTGTGTGTGTATCCACGAATGTGACAGCGTGCAGTCCAGATGGAAGGTAGGTCTCTAGGTATGTCTAGGTGACCACAACAGGAGTCATTCTTGTTTCGCTCATTGCTGCTTAATCACCTAGTTTATTATTGCACACAAATGTAAACCATGATGCCCGTGCTTCAGTATTGCACCACACAACAAAAATGTACCTGAGAATCTGTTCTCCTCTTGCCTGTATCACTGTATGTCCTCATGTGCCACGCAGCTCAACTCTCTACTGAATTGGCTGTAGTTTGTATAAACAAGACATCGGCGACATTTACGTCCTCTGACACTGAGGCCTTCCATTCCTGTTGTAAAAGCAGCAGCTCTGGTGTTTGGTTTTGGGGAAGGCATTTCTCATAAAATTAAAATGCAAACGAGCAGTAATAGCAGATGGGGTTCTACAATATCACGAAAGGAAGGCAATTTTCCCAGAGAATGAAAACTGCCAAAAGGCTGTTACAGTACAATTATCTTGAATTAGGTACTCTTCTTCCATAAGATAATTGCTTTGTCTTTTGATGTGTTCTGCTAAGATCCCTCAATCTTTTAAATTAACACTGAAATTGCAGGCAAGCAAAGAATGAATAATGTCAGTTATTAGTGGTTTAACTTGCTCCCTGTGTCCCAACATAGGCCTCATGGCTAGTTACCTTCAGTAAGAAGTAGGCGGGTGTTTTCAGGTGTTAACCTGGCTGTTGGTGAGTCTTCCTGTTGTGATATGATGAGTTAAACTCTTGTATTTTGGAAACCATCTGTCAGAAACACATAGTAGGACTCAGAAAAAAAAATTCAAAACTTGCATTGTTAGCCTTCAGTGTTGACAATCTTATGGATTATGAATAAGGTTGAATTGTCTTTATTTTTTGTATTCCTTCAGCCTTCTTGCTAATTTATGGGGGTGGGGTAGTACACTTAAATTGCTTAGAAATAAAAGATCAAAATTCAGGAAATAATTAAAAAGTGATTGTTACTGCTCACAGAATACAGTTGATTTACAGATCTCGAGGAAGATGTTTATGGAAAGTTCTTAATTAAATATTTTAATATCTCAGAATAGATACCTATTAGTAGCCTGATACCTCACCCCATCACATCTGTAACGTTTGTGTCGTACTGTAGCTATTAACGGTGCAGCCTTCCTGCTGGGCTTGGGTCTCCCATGTAAGGGCACTGTCTTGTGCCAATGCACCGGGCAGAGGTTGTACCAGCCCTGGCTTCTTCCTGCTATGCAGGTGAGTTTCTGTGTGACACTGGTGTCTTGATTTTTATGAGAGAGATGTGTATCTGCAGAAACAAACGTGATATTTTAATTTGCTGTCTCTGCCTTTATAACTGTTTATAACTTTAAAAACTCTGTGTTTTTCATTTAGATTTAGGGAAATGGATGTCTGCTGTGGCTGTCTCTGCAGGGGTTAGCACTATGAGTTCTGATCTCCTCTACATAGATTCCAGTAATGCAAATGGAAACAGATACTGCAGTGCAGTAAAGGCAGCAGTGACACGCCACCTTAGAGTTGGCAGAATTGATGGCAAGTCTCCCTGGTAGCAGGTCAAACTGGTAGTCCATTTGTAGCAACCATAGTCAGCTTCAGTTTTCACTTTGACCTACAGAACCAGTTCTTTGATGTTTGGATAGCTTCAACAAGATGTAAAGCTTAAAAGCTTTTCTGGTTTTAAACTTAATAAAACAAGAAGGGTTAAAATCATTTTTCCTGCAGCCAGCTATTGTTCTTGTGCCATTGTACTGAACATTCTGTCTACGTATTTCTTATGCTTGAATACTTTGCTGTATGCTGTTTCTGAACAAAACGTTGTCTGTGATTATCTCCTAAGCTTTATCTCCTGCACAGTGCTCTGTCCATGCAGTGTATCTGATCCTCCTTCAGTATTAATCCTTCTTCCCTAAACTCTGCCTTGAGCCTGATGAACAACTCTTTATTCCCCGCTGATAAGATATTTCTTAACCCGGATGCTTTCCTCTCTTTCCCACTAATACTACTTTTTTTTTTTTTTTTTTTTTTTCCTTTCTCTTGCTCTGTTCCTGTGCAGATATTTGAGGGAGTAAAAGTTGCTGGAGACCTTACCTTCCGTTTCAAGTGATACTAATTTGTTTGTGAAGTGGATTATGAACCTTCTGTTCAGTATCTTGCTAATCTGTTTGGAGGCTGAAGTAGAACATTTCTGAAGTTGTATGTCTGTCTCCCATATCAACTCTTCTTGTTTCATTACGTTTGCCCATTATTATCTTGAAGCACCACCCATACAACTTGTCTTCTCTCATCTATCCTTGCTTACCGTTCTTGTCTTAAGTCAAGTTAACTGTACAGCAAGACTCACAATTCGGATTTAATGTCTGTGTATGTTCAAGTTTGACCTTCTGAGTATGCTGTTCATGTGTCTGACTCATCAGTTAAGTCCTTCTATCATTTATTTCTCAGCCTTCCAAATTACGTCTTCTATTCTCAAACTGACGGTGTTGGGAAAACTGAAACATTTACATGCTATTATGTGAGGATTTCCTCTATACTGGAAGAGTTGGCTGTATTGACATCTGACATTTTACTGCTGGTAATTTGCTAAGGTTGATGAGAATGGGAATTCTCTTTAACTTTTATGGACTGAAAGTTGGAAGATGAAAAAATTTTGAAAGATTTTTTGCATATATGGGTAAAATAAATAAATGAAATGTTAAACCTTGGGTATTTTCGTATTTATGGCTTAAAACTCTATCTGGAGCTTCAATATGGGAAAAAGTAATAAAACTTAGAAACATGGAAGTTCATCAGTTGGTTCTAGTCAGTCGATATTAAAGGCAAAGGTTTCTTTAATCCCTCATTTTAATTAATGAGTCAGATAGAGCTGGAAATTTTAGAAATAAATGAGAGGTTTCTGGAGAGTTATTGACAGATGGCATGTATGGAAGGTATGTAAAAAAAAAAAAATACTAGCAGTCTGTCTTCAGCTAAGTCAGGTTGCAGTGTTACTGTGACAAAAATATACAAGCAAAGTTTTTTTAATTGTAGCTGATTGCCTTTCCGAGTAAGGGCTGTTATGAGAGATTTGTATAAATGCTTTCTGTGTAGTCCTGTGAAACATGCCTCACCAAGCTGAGTACAATCTGACTAATCAGTCGTTCCCGATTTAGCAGTGTCATTTTGCCAAGATAGTATGTTCTGGCGTTACTGATTTTGTGTGCCATTTTCACAGTTGAAGTGCAGCTCAGCATCTGATGACTTGTATCCACATTACAACCTCCTGCAGCAGCTAGTAACAAACATCGTAGCCTGGGGGAGACTCACTTTTCTGCCCGGCTCGTAGTTCTGTAATCTTGTACTGATGCACTCCAGGAAACTGTTTGCCCTATTAGAGATGTCTCCTGCAGAAAGCCTAGCAAAGAGAGATTTAGATAGTTCTTCCATAGGGCTGGACGTCCTTTATCAACCTGAAATGTCTTTAACCGAATGCTCACTTGGGGCAAGAGGGTGAGAATTGACAGAGAAAAGACTAAAATTTCATTGAACTTTTACGTGGCTACCTTAGCTACGTTTTGAGGCTTTCCACGATTTGTGTATTCGTATGTGCTTCTTTCAAGCGTATATGAAGATAAATAAAGAGAAATAAATGAAGCAGGTTTTGATACAATTAAATAAAATCCTAGTGCAGTAGTTAGAGCCTACTTTTGGATTCAGTGCTTCATCACTCTTAGGTATGTAATATGCAAATGCGACAAAAATGTGTCTGAATACATCTGGTATTTAGACTTAAAAAAACCAGGTATTTTGGGTTGCCGGTGTTAAAATGGATTCAAGTTTTCTGTGCATCCTAAATCTGTAAAGTACATTAATAGAGAAAATTTATATTGCAAGGCTTACATTGAACTTCTTAGACTGAGGACCAAATCTCCACTGTAGGCTTCTTGTGTACTGCAGCTTTCCATTTGTAAAAGGGGAGGAATAGAATACAGTGTGAGAGTAAATAAATTCAGGGTTATGCCATGTTCAGTGACTTTTAATAGGTGCATTAATCTTTACTTGCTGGAACAGTAGAACCTCCCTAGACTGTTACACAACATCCTTGGCAAGCCTTTAAAAGAATAGCCCAAAGTCAGAGCGTGTGTCCTCATATGATCTATGTGTGTGCATACGTGTACCGAGTGCTCATTGACTTCTCTGCTGGCTGAGACAGAATTGTCTGTCTTGTTCGTCAGAAACACGAGCACCCTGTGCACCTAATGAGCTTGATGTGCTCATTTGCATGTTATTTTCCCTAAGGAAGGAGAGGTTAACTTGAAGAACAAGCAATATTGCCTTCGGTGGCACAATTCAAAATAGAGAACTCTACTGACCAAGACGCGTTTTGCTTACCTTTGACATGAAATTGCATATCCCTGCTGTAAGGAACTGACAGAGAAAAACCCCACAGAACCTAGGTGAGACATCCCAGTTCAGGGGCTGCTGAGCAGCATCAGCTCATCCTGTTGTTTGGGATTGTTATTCTACATCCTTTTCATCATTCAATTCTGATGCTGCTTGATATGTTATCTATCAATAAAGTTGCATCTTCTGATTTTAATCTCAAGATGTCAACTCATCTTTGCAAACCCATAGTAACAACAATATTTAGAATCATACTTGTCAGCTTGAGAAACCTCTAATGATAGCTGAAGAATATGGAGTTACTGATCTGGCTTGGGTAGTTCTCAAGTAATCTGACTGAACAGAATTTCTGCTGGTTGAATTCATCTGTTTTGTAGCCTGAATAGTAAGTAGAATAAAATTGTAATGCTGATGCGGCTAAACAGACATTCTTCAGGATTTAAGACATATCAGTTCTCATTGTTTGGAAGAAATTAATGTCGTGGAGTATTGACATGTTTGTTTTTTCTGATGTGCACCAGTCCTGTTGTTCCTGAATGAAAGTAGACCTGCCTACATACAGCCAAATCATGAACCTTCAACTTACTCATCGGAGGCTGTTCCTTCTGATCTGTTCTTTCCCAGTGCCGTCCCTTCCTGCTTTCATGGGAATCTTCATTTCATTGCTGAGTGAACAGAAGAAATATTCACAAGCCAGAAATGCATCAGTAGATTGATCCGTAGCACTCAATATGCGGTCTAGAACAGATTATCACTCAGCAGATGCATCAGAGTAGTATTTACTGCAGCTAGAAACAAGCAAAGAAAAGAAGCTTCTCTTATTCAGTGTTTTAGGTAAAAAATAATGCACCCCTCCATGGGAAACTAGTTTAGCTGTGTTCCCATTACTAGGTGAAAATTTCCTGCCTGAAGGATCAGAGTAAGGTAGGGAGAGGAGAAGGAAGGGGAAGAAATTTATGGGCAGCAAGTCTGTTACATAGTGATGCCTGTTGTGGTGTGACTTTCTGTTGCAATGTTGTTTTCAAACTAAATCCTCTGCAGAAGAAATAGACTGTTGTCCCTACAGCAAGTACACCACAATTCCGTAACTGCCATGATGTATGGTGTGAATTAAACACCGTACCAATGTAAGTGCAGTCATTATTTTTGCATTCTCTTATTAACCCAATAGCAATGATTTTCATGGCAGGGGCCATATGCATTATTCAAATCAAAACAATTATCTGCAAATTTTAGCTAGGTATTTCATAAGTCAACGTGTCTGCAGTTACTAATCCTGTTTCCCTTGAGCTACAGAATCCTTGTGAGTGAAACAATGGTCTCAATCATAACTGTATGCTACAAATGTGGTATCAGATCTCTTTATTAACTGACCTTGTGCTGTAGACAAGTCAGTTCAAAACGTTATCATATTTCCTTTTGATATGCAGGCAAATACCTTTTTGTAAGCTGTTAATACTGTTTTAAAATGTATTTTCTAGTATACCTTTTGGAGACATGTTGAAATCAGTGATGATTACTTTTTTAGATAGGTGATTTTTTTTTTTTTTTTTCAAATTACGATTTCCTGAAACTATTAATTTATAGAAGTATACTTCCCTTGCACTAAATAAGCTGTATTCCCCAGTGTATTCTGTTTCTGAATCCTTAGCCTACATGACTTTTTTACTGTTAAGAAGAGAATAAATTAATATATGTTAATAAGTAAAATATAGGTTATTATGTTATAGTGTGGCAGCAGTGGGGGAAAGACCGTCATTTTTCTGAAAATCACTGCTGATTAGCACTGATGAACAGTAAGAGGAAGTACATCAAATTAAGTGGTTTTGAAGTATTATTTAATTTAAATCATTTTATCCCAGTAGGTAGGTAGTTGTCTTTTTCTGACAAGAACAGCTGGTCTGTACAGTCACTCTTTCATAGATTTTTACTTGGACGCAGCAATACGGCTTTGCTGAAACAAGCAAAACCTGCTCATTACCTGCTCTTGTTCTTTCCAATTCATCACCTAGGGGCAGCCTTGTCCTTTTAGCATTTAATAAATCTTACCACATTTTCCTTAAGGCTCTGAGCACTCTAGGCTGCACTGTATCTACTAGCCTTGGATCTGTTTATTGGCACAAGCATAAGCACACCGTACTCAAGGACTGCAAACTGTCTCTTAGACACAGCTCCTCATCTGTCTGTAAAATGCAGAACTACTACTCTAATTTTGAAACCCATATTTTCTCTTGTATACCTCATTGGGGCTTTAAATTGTAATTTTCCAGTGATTTCCTGTACCTGAAAATGCGACGACTTTACTATGCAATGTAAGATTATTCTATGTGCTGTATTTTGAATTCAGGGAGCAAAAGGATGAATCTTGCTACAACTGCACTCAATAGAAGTTGCTCTATTGAACATCTGAACGCAGACCGCTCTGAGGGTGGAATGTTCATTAGTATGCTGATAGAAGCTGCTGGGAAGAAGATATATTTCCAGATATTCTCAGTGGGTTTGGGACTCTGAAAAGCTCGGAGCTGTTCAAACTATGTTGTCTGAACTGCTTCATTAGTTTTGTATACAAGTTTGTGTAGGTCTCTTACAGGGGTACACCATTCGAATTCCAGTGTTAAAAGCCATTTCAGCAGGTACTGCAGTGGCATGCAAGTGCACTTTCATTAAAATCCTTGGGTATTTTATCAGGTTCTGGGTTCTCTTACTTAGGCACCAAATGATTTGTTTTTATCACAACATAGTGGTGTGGTTGTTCAGAAGTGTATTTCAAAATATTCACCACCTACCTTTGTATATTTTAGTATTTTTTGACACATAAATATTTAAGCTATTGAATCTGAATTACAAATATGCATAGTAGGCATAATTGAGTAAGGCTGTGCTCGTTCTTGTTCCTTGATCTCCTTCCTCCTTAGAACCCTTCAGTGGTTAACTGTCAAGTTTAGAGCTTCAAGCAGCAATACAGTGTTGAGATTGTTTCACGGAGGTGACGGGTGTGTTCCCCTCTGTAATAGTAATTCACTGCTGACACTACGGGTTCAATCTGTGATGCTCAAGGTGAGAGCGAATGTTGAGTATTCTTGCCTCCTCAGGTCTTTGTCTGAAAGTTGATTTGGTAGTAGGAAGGCATAGAAAACAACAACAAGCAAACAACCCTGTAAGCCAGAGGAGAGCAAAACCCAGAATGAGTTAATACAGTAAATTTAATGTATTTTAATAAACGATAAATATATTGAAAAGAAAGAAATGATGACTGATGGAAATGAGGGACTAAATGTAATTTTAAAGCTCTTTCCAAACATATTATAGAGAAAAAGAATGTTTTCACTAAATGAAGAGACTGCAATTTTTATCTCAAAATAGCTTTAAAAACAGAGTCCATTCTCACAGGGGCATATAAACAGATACTTGATATTAACATTAGAATTGTTCAACGATGGCAGAACTTACACAAATGTTACATTTGATGTATTAACTAAGGACAATCACAGGAAGCATAGAACAATCATTTGATGTATTAACTAAGAACAATCACAGGAAGCATAGATCAATCTTTTGCATACTAGAGCTGCAGTTTGAGTTTACATTATTTGGAATCGATAGATCATATCCATAATAAGCTTAACTATCTCAGCCTCATTTTAAAACTTGGGACGTGGAGTATCCCAGTAGACTGGGAGAAAGATAACTAAGGTCCCAGTTCAGTAGCACAAATGAGCAATCACCTCCATGTTTCTTTTAAACTACAAGGATTTGCTGTCGTTCTTATATCTAGCAAAATAATGAACTAAATATTAAAACACTAACCTTTTTAGATTGTAAGGTTAAGAAAAGTGAGGCTTCTTATACATATAGAAAGAATTAGTTATTTTAATAAATGCAGTCATCCTTTTTTACTTTCAAATAAAACCCCTTAAATATAGATCACTACTCGTTTTTAAATTTGTATATTGGAATTTGCACAAGCACAAAGGAGCTTATATTAAATTGTGATAAGGCATGGTACAATGTCCAGATTTTTCTTGAAAGTTTGTGCTGAGGTTAGAGCGCTTATTAGGCAGCATGAGATGTTCCCTTCTGATGCTCTGCAATGTGAAAGGAATTAGTTCTGTGCTGATTTACAAGGTTATCTCACTCCAGATACACAGTTCTTAATTTCTTTTCCTATGTCTTTGACTCAACTGGAATTTTAGGTTTCAGTTATTGTTGTCCAGAAGCTTTTTATTGAACCAGACAGCTTTTTTTTTCAGGATGTAGCAGTTATTGAAGCAGTACTATAAAATAGTCAGTAAAATCTTTCTTAAGTACCAATTCAGTATGAAGCGTGGATGAGCTGGATTCACTGAGTAAACAAAATGAGTCTGGGCCACAAGAAAAGCCATGAGAAAGTGAAGAAAGTATAAATTGCAAACTAATTAAACTAATTAATATACCCTTTCAAAACATTCCTATTCAGATCCTTTCATGTTCTCTGCCTTCCCCTCTCTGTCAGGATGTTGTTTGGGTAATGCATTCCTTTAAATAATTTTATAAAGTAAATAATATTTATTACTGCCCTTGGTGATAGCACATGGCCTTGTAAGTCTTACTGTAGCAAAATTCCTGTTGGATATTAGTTTCTGATACAATTTCTAAAATTGAAATCAGATTAATTTGACATAACAGGAGAACTCCAATTTCAGCTCCGTGATTCATGACATAGTACTTATCAGTTTAAACTGCGCATTTTCAATGTGGTAACAGCTCTCACTTAAGTTATGTTGTCTTTCCTCTAGAAAAATCTTTACTACAGTTCAGAGTTCCTAATAAGAAGAGTAGCAATACGTGGACTTGTGGTGCTACTGAAGGAGGGTTGACATAATGTTGTGGTTTAACCCCAGTCAGCAACCAAGTACCACGCAGCTGCTTGCTCACCTCCCCCAGAGGAAGATGAGGGAGAGAATTGGGAAGAAAGGAAAACTTGTGGGCTGAGATCAAAACAGTTTACTAGGACAGCAAAATAAGAGATAATAATACTTTCTTTCTATAATAATAATAAATTATAGACATAATAAAAAATAGAAAACAAACACACAATTTTTCACCACTTGATGACCTGATGACCAATACAGCCTGTCCCAAGCAGCGATCATGAAATGGAACCAAAAGCAATCTTGGAATGATCCTGTGAGCGCTGCCCCCTGGCCAACCCCCACTCACACACTGAGCGTGATGTCTGCGGCGTGCAGTACTCTCTGTGGCCAGTTTGGGTCAGCTGTACTGCTGCACCCCTCCCAGCTTCCTGCACCTGCACATCAGCGAAACCTGGGAGGCTGAAAAAGTCCTTGATCTCTTAGCAACTGACAACATGAGTGTGTTATCAGTGTTATTCACATACCAAATCCCGTACAAAATCCAAACCACAGCAGCTACTGGGAAGAAAATCAGCTCCATCCCAGCTGAAACCAGGACACATAACCTTCAAATTACTCTTTGAAAAGGAAAAGACACCTCAGTGGGAATTGACTCTGTGTGTCTCAACTTCAGAGTCAATTATAAGCTCCTAATGGAAAACAAACCTCAAGCTATTCCTGATTTGGTATGACTATTACTATACTGTTTCTAACATTTTTTTACCTTCACTTCTTTCTCATATTTATTGAACTGTATTCTGCGCAGTCAATCTGCCTTTCAGGGTGAATCACGTCAGTTATCTGTTCTCGTAGCATTATCGTGATACCACTTATCCGTTCCCGCAGGGCTCCCCAGGCGCCTGCTGCAGTGTTACGCAAGCTGTTTATATGATCAAAATCAGCTGCTGACAGCAGCTCACCTATCTTCCCCATCTGCTTTTCCCCTTAAGAACAGATGCAAATTACAAAGTAGTAGTTGTAGGAGGAACCAGCTGAGTAAAAGCATGAGTAAGCTACTTGTTTCTATGCAGCACATCTCTACTAATGTGCAGAATGGTTTCACTGCAGAGGTAACCCAGAGTTTCAACCCCCGGATTCCTTTCCTTCCACCCTCGTACAATCTTTTATACTGATTTCTTTATACTTGCAGTGTGGTTTTGCAACAGAGGCTGGCTCAGTGCTGTTCTGATCAGTGTTAACGTTCTTCAGGGTCACTCACACTGTTAGTGCGGGTGCGCTCTCCTTTGTAGTCTCATTAACACGGATACGGAGCTTCCTTAGAACTACCTAACATTTGCACCAAGTCTGTCTAAGTGCCATTCCCCTTGGAATACAGGTGTAAAGTTAAAGTTATTTTTTTGATTCGTGACATTGTTAATATTGCTGAGAGGGTGAAGTAGAGGCGATCTGTCTGTTGTTGGAATCAATCAAAGATCTTTCTTTTGTCATTTATGCTGATGCTTTCATTAATTTTTTAGTATAAAGCAACTTCTTTGTCTTAGTTGTAGTGGAAAAAAAATTAATTGGATTTCAATGACAGTGGCTTTCTAGTTTGTGCGAGTTGGACAGTCTGGCCGAGCTATGCGAAGAGGGTCTGCTTGCTTGTTTACAGATTGGTTTGTGGTGAATGTTCAGTGATTTGCACTACTCAGCCTGTGGTTACGGCCTCAGCACTTCTCTCTGTTACATTTATTTATTTAAAAAAGAAAATAGAGTTCTGAGGACTTGGGGTATCCTTTCTGTAGCAAAATATACAGAGCTGTGTTCCCTAAAATGTGTGATTATAGGTTTCATTGGGTTTGGGGGAAAGTTTAGTCTTTTGCTTCTTATATATATTAGCCCAATTAATTGTAATATTTTTTGCATTTAAAACTTCACTTCAACACTTAATAAAAGAAAAAATAGAAAATTAAGGAGAAGCTAAGTTTCTGAATTACTACTGAATGCAAAAAGAGAGTGTAAGTGATGATTAAATATCTTTAAAACTACAGTCTGCACAGTCAATATTGTGTAACTTGTAGAGATAACCCATTGTATCTCCACTGTCATAAATTTCATTGGTGTAATAATACTTGCACATGAATGCCCCCTTTCTCATTTCAGTTGTGTGATTTAAAATCCATCTGCTCCATTGTGTGCTGTTCTCCAGTTGAACCCTGTGATGCGATAAAAAAGTCAGCATTTAAAATTGGTCATCGGCCTTGAGCACGTAAAGCAAATACACTTGAAGCCCTGGTGTAAAATACCATCAGTGCTGTCAGGGATTCTTTCGATAAGTCTAACTCACAAGGAGAAGCCTTGAAATGCCTTCCTGGATCATCTGTTGTAATTTTCTTGACTTAGAAAGAGCTCTACAAACCCCATGATCTTTGTACTATATTTATGTTCTCAATACTAAGCTCTTTCAGAGCGTGTATTTATTATACGTAGCACGATAATTTTCATAGTCTGTTATTACCAACTTGTTTTAAAATTCATAACATCAGTGCTTAAATTATATTTCATAGCTGAAAGAAAGTGAAGGGTTTTGAGATGTGGTACACTGACTGCTTCACTAAAATAAAAAATTAAAAATTAAGATGCAAATTCAAATGCCCATATTCTTCTCGGCTATGACAGTCAAGAACCAGCTCATTCCGTTGTGTCAAATACATCTGTTTGAAACACATTATTCATTTTGGTGGTGCTTAAGTGGATCCCTGATCTTGAAATATCTTTTCTGAGAACACTCACTGTCCATAAATAACCAGAGTTACACTGTAAATGTAATATTTTGTGGCCTGTGGCTGAGTAAACTATATATGAATATACTAGTCATTTCTATTCAAATAGAGAATTGATTTCTTTCAATACTGGAAACCATCCAGCCTCTACTATTAAGGTTTTCTTTGAAAATATGAATGTAACAAAACTGTGGGAAAAGCCATTTGAATACTCCAGAAACCCACAGTTATTTCAGAAGAATACAGTTATTCTAACCTTATGCAGATTTAAAAAACAACAACAACAAACATTTTTGATGTAAGTCTTGTGTGGGATTATTGACAAAGCTGGTTGGTTTTACATTTAAAATATGCAAATTTAAAGAGCCTCTAACCAAAATACCTTTATCGCCAAAGCTGTATGCTACCTGCAGAGCATACTTCAGCAGTTTGAAATTCGAGACACACAAATCTAACGTTGAACTGCTTTATTAATGTTGTTCCAGGTCACCTAAGCTCATGAGAACACCATCATTGCATAGTAACGTGGACCAAATTCTTAGGGAACATAAGATCCTATGTCTCCGCAAAGATAAAGGTAGGTCTAAGGTTTTTCCTTTTCTTTTTTAATATTTTTTTTTATTCTCCTCCCAACCCTCCAGTAATTTGGGAAGGTATATTAAATATCTTGTTGCTACAGGTGTATGGCTGTCCTTTGCATGTTCTCCTGGTGTCTTAACTATTGTTGTTTTCATTTGCTGTCACAACAGTCTTGTCCGTTCAACTTCTTAATCAAGTTGAAATAAGTATGACCGATTTATTCTCACTGATATTCTGATACCAGATTGCCAAGTTGTGAGCTGGGTATTGTATGGACTGGGTGCTAGGCAGTACGATCAACAGCATCAGTATTTACCCACTACTGGTAGAGGATTACCAATGAATATGAAAAAGGAATATTTACTTGCACTTTAGTTTGTGTGGTTTTGATTTTCCAAACAAGGATCTGAACTTTCAGTAGAACATAGCACAGAATATGTTTTATGAAGACTTAGAAGCACAAGTACAAGGGCAAGCATTGTTTCTGGATAAATCAATAAATGCCTGATTAATTTGAGCAGTAGGAATGTGACAGTATTTACTCTGTCTAAGAAAAACTTTGGCCCTTGCATCTTTTCCATAACTGGTACTGTGTTGCTCACAATGCTGTGAGATGGGCAGTATTTCAGAAATAGCTTTGTTTGCGCTGCTGGGCAGAGCGAGTACCCTGAGCATTATTTTGAGTTAGAGTGAATACTGTGTGTTAATATCCAGTATCTCCAGGTAGGCTTTCTGTACATCTTCATACTATTTCCGTTTCAAATAACGAGCACAGACAAAACCTTCAACCATTTGCTCTCTCAGGTACAATTTAATTAACATTAGGTGTTATGATTTAACTTTCTAAAAATCTGTTAATCAAGCTTTGTTTTAAAGTAAAACTCTATTTCTTTTTGAAGTCCTCAAATGCTGTACAACTTCAGTAAAAACAGTAGCAGCAGAGACAAGCAGCGTTGACTAGGGTAGGGCCTCGCCCATGAGTTAACAGCCATTGAGTCTGAGTTTCCCTTCCCACCCTGCTGAATAATAATGCACTTTTTGTGTAAACCATGGCCATAATATTTAATGGATTATTAGGAAAAATGTGTTATATCTAAGTACTAGCTTTCTCTTGTGACGGATCTATTTGTTGGGGATTGTGGCTGGGGAAGGCTTGTCAGCTTTCAGGAGAGTATTTGGAAGACTGAGAAGAGGGCTAGTCATTGGTGTTCTTCCTCATACTGTGTTCTCTCGCTGTGACCTTCAGGAGACGAAGGCGACAAAACATGTACTGTAGACCTTTCCAGTTTTCTCTTTTTTTTTTTTTCTGAATCTAGTAGTTCCTATGTTGAGAACTGCCTGATGCAGTTCTGAGTTCTAATCGTGTGTGTGCTGAGGAGGTGTAGCTATGGAAGCCTACGCAACTGTATGGGCTGTGCAAAGCCCGTGTAAAAGCCTTGAAAATATTCCGTCTACCGGTTTCCAGAATTTTCCTCTATCTCTTCCAAACCAAACTGCAGGATGTGTTGCCTACAAGGCTAGATCTATACAGCTGCATCACTCTTCTTTTTTTCTCTCTCTCTCTCTTTTTTTTTTTTCTTTAATGTATTCTGTTAACTAGCAGGCTAGATTGTGATGTAACTGCCGCTGATACAGATCTGGGTTAATTCAGTTTAGGTGTCTTTAGAGATTCAGTGGTGATTCCAGTCTGAATCTGCCCCATATGTAATGTCTCCATTGTAGCTTATGAAAAGAGATTCCTTTGTCTTTAGTTAAAATAAATATACAATTGTTTACAACTTTTAAAAGCCCAAACAATACTGATTTCAGTATTTTTTTCTGTTCCTCCCTTGTATAGGTTGTTTGGAGTTAGGGGGGGAAATAAAGAGAGTGGATCTTTTAAGGGAGAGAAGTAGTAGTTGCCCATTACCACTCTTTCATCCCGTAGGAGAAAAAGCTCTTTTACTGCTGAACTTTTACCCTGTTAGTGACTTACAAGCTGCTCAGTAGTGCTTTGTCAAAGCTGTCCCAGGTGTCATTTTTGTTGAAAGCTGCAGAGAACTGAACACATTGGTGTTTGACATGTGGCCTCTGCACACTGACAACTGCCGTCTGTTCGTGATGCCATGGAAATAGTTCCGTGGTAATCCTGCAGTCTGTGGAGAGCCTTCATTAGGATGAACGTGTTGCAAGGGAACCTGGGATCTGAATAATAAATTGGTAGTAAAACCTTTTAATTAGAAAAGTACATTGCTTATTAAGTTATAAAAACAATGTTTGGATTTCTTTGAGAGAGTTAAGGAACGAGAACGCTGAATTGGTTAAAAATGTGATAGTGGTAGTTCTGCCCTGCAAGGCTCCGTAGCTTTTCATTTTTAATGCTTCTCAGATAAGTGAAATAACATAGTAAATGTTCATGATGAATAGTAATTATTCTATAATTATTCATTTCATTTATAATTTGCATTTGTATATCTTTAATTAAAATGCAGTATACTGCAATTAGGCTATATTCAGCTGGTAATATAATCTAATATATACAAGGAGATGCAAATGTAAGGCTTAGTCTGTGTCTAAATGTTATCAGGACTCCTTGAGGGTAATGTCCTTTGCATCCAGCGACCCTGGATGTACTTTGCACTCTGTATAAGCTCAGTAACTTGTAGGGACTGGGGTTTTTTTCTTCTATATATTAAAAGAAATCATCCTAATTCCGTTCAGGCCAAGAGTTTATAATTCTTGTAGGTAGAGGAGATCAACATCAAGCCGTTCATGTGCAGTCAGCAGCAGTTTCCCTTCTAGCTATGCCTGAGAGCCTGAAGAAAGTGCAGTTGTATTTTCAGTGGTTGGAAGCGATCTCTTTGAGTACGGTTGTGAACATTTCTATTAAATGTCCTGTGTTAGTCTGCAAGCCTTGAAGGAAAGCGAGTGGGTGGGTAAATAGCTTATGTTTTGCTGGTCAGGAATTGGAACATATCCAGACTATGTCTGTTTTGTTAGAGAGCCAAAAAAGCAGTTTTGTGGCATGGTTTTGTCATCAGTAGTCCACTGAGTTTGAAAAGTATTGAAAAGAACAAGATTGTGCTCTCTGGGTATAATGTACGGACTCTTCATCTTCTGAGAACTTATAACTTTTCTTCTTGAGCGTTGCTTTTCCTCTATTATATTTGGGAGAGAGACTTTCTTTTGTGGAAGATCACCCTCATTCATCACAACTGAGGTTAACCTCTCTCTGTTAAGCTTTAGGATCAATATGCAGACTTGATCTGAGCAGAAGCAAAACAATCTCCTTTGCATTAATCACTTATAGTTATTCAGTGGCTGATGGAACGCTGATTATTTCTCCAAAGCTGTTTATTTTGTTATCTAGTAAAGAATCAAGGTAATTCCCAACATAGCAAGCCTTAAAGGAAGCATATGCCTCTTGTCATGTTATCATGTAGCTTAAAAGGTTGGATACTTCTCATAGCAGTTGTTTTTTGAGTGAGAATGTACTGAATGGTCTCTCTGTGAGGCTTTCAGGCAATTAGAGATCACCAGAGCTCTGACTGAAATCAGTAGGAACTGGAGATAGTCAGTGTGGCAAGAGCTGTGGGATTTGAGTTGTACGAAAGAAAATTAAGTTTGTTCTGTAGTTATAATAGTGCTGTAGCTGGGTATCAGGGCTGTGCCTGTGTGCGTTCTCAGTGCACGTATGTCATTAATTGGTCATCCAGGGGATGCAGGAGCTCCCTGGCGCGTTGTCTGTGTAGAGGAGATAATGGAGCAGTTTGCAGCTGGGTGATTGACAGGACTCCCAGCCACCCTCACAGCGAGGTAATTGACTGACGGCTTCAGGATCTTTCCAGGTGGGAATTTTGGTCAGTTCTCAAGATTCCCCCTGCCAGCTCCTGCTGTGTCTAGTCCAATTTGTATGCTTAAATTATTACCCTGGGTGGAGTGTCCCAGAATTCCTGACGCAGAAGAGGTCAAATTGAATACAGGTAAGCCATTTGTATATAGTCTATGGAAACTGTTCTGTGGGTGTGAAAATGGCCACGTGTAGTTAAGGTAAAAGCAATGGATTATGCATGGGCTGGAGTGGATACACAGGACCATGGGCCAACTGGATTGTGAGATCTGAGCAGAAGAATGTTTAGTCTCTCACAATCCAGATGAAGATGACATTACAAGGATCCTGGCGACAGAAACTCGTGTTGCCTTCCAGACAGAAATTGGCCATCCTGGTAGAGAGAGATTTGGTTCTCCATACAAGTGTTACCTGATACCTAGGTCCTGAAGAATTAAGTTTGTCTTTTTAATGAACACTTTTTCCATGGGTGTCAATGCAACAGTGAGCACCATTAAAAATCAACGTTCCGTTTTGTCATGGCTAAATAAAATGATAAGAATGTTCTGTTTTCTCTGTTTCATTTCATTCACAACTTGTTCATAAATTCACTTCTGACTGCAGTGTTTGTCCCTGCTTCTGTCTCTCCCAGGTGCTTGCCACCCATCAGATCACAGAATCATAAAATTGTAGAACAGTTTGGGTTGGAAGGGACCTTCAAAGGTCATCCAGTCCAACCCCCTGCAAGGAGCAGGGACATCTCCAACCAGATCAGGTTGCTCAGAGCCTCATCCAGCCTGGCCTTGAATGTTTCCAGGGATGGGGCATCCACCACCTCTCTGGGTGACCTGGGCCAGAGTTCCACCACCCTCAGTGGAAAAAATTTTTCCTAGTATGTAATCTGAATCCACCTGCCTCTATTTTGAAACCATTACCTCTTGTCCTTTCACAACAGGTCCTGCTAAAGAGTTTCTCCCCAAATGCAATCTTAAATTTTATCTCATCACTCATTGCTTTCTTTGACTTACTTTGTTCCAAGCTCCCAATAAATGAGGCTTTGAGTGATGATGATGATGGATCATCACCACTTTTGCAATAAAAGACTTCTGCTAGCTTTTTTTTTTTTTAACCAGCTTGCACATGACGGCACTTTTAGATGCATCAGAATATGGCAATTACTTAAATGTTATTACCAGTGTAGTGTTTCTTAAACTTTTTTCCTTGTGCTACCAGACAGATGACCCTCTTTGTTTGCCCAAAATGATGTTCTGTTTCCCACTGAGCTGTAAAATCTGTTTCCAGCTTTCACTTAACAACTTTTGCTTGTGTTATTCATGGCTTAAATGGTAGTAATTATTCAAGTGGAAAACAAGTATGCATCCCCTGTGATAGCTTAATATATTTTTCCACTGTGCAGTACTGTGTTGATTTATAATGGATCATTTTAACCTATTTATATAACCACATTTAACCACATCTAACCGTGTTTGTATAACCCTTATAAACATGTTCTGCAGAGAATGAAACGGAACATACGTTGCAGGTATTTGCTTTATGATTATGCATCCAGAGTAATAGCAGAGAATAGGAATAAATTTGGGTGATTGGGAGCGTTTTACAGCAAATATCCATGGAGTGCTTGGAAGCTTATTTTATTCAGTGAAAATCCCTAGAAAAAGTGAATGATACTATAAGTGAAAGTGCTGCTAAATTATCTAGGGTGCTGATGTCTTACCAAGTGAAGGGAATTGTCTCTGGAGTTTTCTTCATGCTTCTGCTCAGGCTGAGAAGGAAATAAAACAGTGACAGATCTTCTGTAAGGATCAGGATGGGAGTAGACACAGATGACGTGAGTAGGGTGACCAGATATCCCAGTTTAATGAGGGTAGTTTTGGAGTGAAAGCCCCTGTTTTATGCCAGGCTTTACTTGTGATGTAGCAATTTCGTTCAAACCTTAGTGCTCTGTAGCCACACCCTCCAAATGTCACTTCTGTTCCTGCTCTGTAATCCTGAGCCATCAGCACACTTCCCAACATCGCACCAAGGCAGATTAAGATCCCGTGGCATAGCTGATGTAGTCTGCTGATGGTGAGACTGTTGGTGCTAAAAATCCTTGTTTCTGTAAGTTCCATACTCAAAAACTGGATAATTTTAAACCACAGTGTAATCCCTGGGACTGAACTAGTGCAGTGGAACAAAGTTATACCACCTGCGGGATTGTTTCTAGATAGTGGCTGTTGTGCCAACAAAAATATGTGGAGATGCGGATCTTGTCCTATGCTTCGGCAGCAACAGGCATTTTTCGCAGCCAGTAAATGCTGTGTCTTTTGTTGTTGTGAATCTTGTCTCTGTGGTAACCATACAGAGCAAAACCTAGTCTACGCCTCTAGCTTGCGTTGGTTTCCAAGCCACGTAGGCTTGAGTTGGGTTTGATTCCACACCAAATACAAGAGATGCGCAGAGCAACACTGAGCAGCTATAACTCCAAAAGTGAAATTTGCCTGATTTTGTGTGCAAAATGGCTGTTAGAAAGAATAGGGAAAAAATATGGGACCTTTTGCCCCTGTGTCGATTAGGAGAGAATCAGCTGTAGGACCACTGTAACGTGAACAACAAAAATGCTGGTTTTCACCCAGGCGCTTTGTCTGGTCAGTTGTGTGACATGCCTTACCTAGGCGCAGAGTTTAGAAAGTGGTTGTCTTGTGTTCAAATAGACAGATTTTAATATAAACAAAAGGACTGCATTGGAGTAAATACATTGTAATTATTTTTTCTCTAGGCATAATTAATATTAATGCTGCTAATAATGTTGCTGAAGTTTTCAGAGTTGCAAATGATTCACTAGGGCAGATGAAGACTATTTTGTGCATCCTGGTTTTAGTATAAGCTTACAAGATATTAGGAGACGCTGATAATGTGTGTAAGAGGAAAAGAAAATATTGCTTTTTGCTTTTCCTGTGTTCCCCTAATGCACCTCTGTAGCATAATGACAAAATGTTCTGTGTGTGCCTGTTTGCTTACAAGGAACAGCAGCTTTGAGGAGCTTCTCAATATGAATTTACCTCTGCAAGTCTGCAGTTTCTTTTGTGAAAGGAATGCTTACCGTAAGAGGCTTGGATACAAGCTTCAAAAGAAATGTGTTTAACTGCAGACAGACAAAAATGGACAGCTAAAGGTAATGTCCAGTGTGTGTATGTGGATATATTATTTTATACATACACAGAGAGAATATATATACATACATGCATGCATAAATATATACTCACATATACACGTGGATGTACAAATTTGTTCTTTGCTGTCAAAGTGTAACGTTTAAAGCTCCAGAGTATGTTTCTTAAACAGCTAATGGAATTCTCATAGGTTTTCAGGGGAAATTTATAAAAGATGCTCATGTATGCATCAATATCAGCCAAAGATTTAGCTCGTAGTTTTCAACAGGTACACTTCAGTGATATTGTAAAACTGCCATTCAGCAGTTGCTGACCATGCTGTGGGGCTTCTTTGTGCTTAATTGCTTAGAAGGAATTAACTTTGTTTTAATCTTCATCACTGTCTTCACAGCTAGATGCTCTCTGAAAAAAAGTAGTGTGAGGTTTTCTGTTTGTTTCAACTCTGTTGCGTGCTGTACTTTGGGAAAAGACTTCATTAACTTTGGTTTGGGGTATGAGATAGCCCATCGTAGCCAGTAAGTTTCTTGAAAACGTTAGCCAAGAATTCTTTCTGCCGTTTGCTTGGAGGTGGTGCGGAGGCAAGATACTCACTTGTGGAACTAATCATCTTTGTGCTATGTATGGTTACTGCACACAAACATTGTACTTTAGTAACCAAGTGCATTATTTTGACAGGTCTCTACCAACTATTTGCAAGCAGTGTAACATAAAGAAGCTACAGTACTGTTCAAAGTTATAGCAATGATTGTTTTAACTTGGCCAAGGGGAAAAAAATAAACCTTTGTTCCTTATTTGCCTTTTCAGATAGCTGTGTGTCCTGGTTCTGGCTAGGATGGTGTTAATCACCTGAGCTGGGAGGGGAACTGGACTGGTGGAGCCTGTGGCTGGGGACACAGCTGGGATAGGTTACTGATTAGCCAACAGCTGGGACAGGTTACCCAAACTGGCCCAAGGGCTGTTCCACCCCATGGGACACCATGCTCAGTGTATCAGTGAGGAGGGTGCTGAGGGGAGCTTCCTGGTACTCGGGAGGGAGCTGGGCATCAGGATCCACTGTGAGCTGTTCTACTGTAAGTTATGTGCTTCAGTTTTTTCTGCTACTGGGTTTTGTTTGTTTTCCATCTTTGTTTTCTTCTGTTGTTCTCTTAAACTTTTTTTTTTTGTCTCAACACATGAATTTTGCCTCCTTTTCTTTCCCAATTCTCCTCCCTGTCCCACTGGAAGGTGAGGGGAGTGAGTGAGAGACTTCTGTAGCTTGGTCCTGAGCAGGGCTAAACTGTGACACTGTGAATGAAGCAGACATTTTTAATTAAATGTCCCTGCAAAGGTATCATTAGATCAATTGACTTACAAAGTAGAGGGAATATTTGTAAGAGGGAAGAAAAGAAAGTCCTTTTTATTACATTTTACAGCAGTGGGGAACAAAAACATTAATGTTTGACCTGTGAATTAATGACCAATTAAGAGGAATGGCAGTTGTGTTAAAATTATGTGATGCTGCTCATGTTTCTGGCGTATTGTTGGTTCATTGTTTTTGATACTTTCTTGTTCCCTTTGTCATTTATCTCTAAAATTGTGGCCTGCTACCTTGGCTCTCAAAAACAGGGCAAAAATTTGGTATAACTAGCTTGAAGATAATTGCTAGGAAAAGGACTACATCCAGGTCATTGGTGTCTATATGAATATTTGTATCCATTTCCAGTCAGATTTAATATCCTTATGGTCTAAATCAATAGCTGTATTCACTTGATGGATCGTTCCATCCGTGCATAGAGTCCATTTCCCCAGGTGTAAGCAGCCTACGGATTGAGGAATGCATAGAAGTGATAATAGATTGAGGATGTTTTACTGGCCAGTGTTGTGAAGCTGATCTCCACAGCATCCTGTAGAAACAGTAGAGAGAGACTCCTCCAGGGGACGTTTCCAAGTAGCTTGATGGGTCAGTGTCCTGTACTGAGCTTCTCCAAGGAAAGCTCAGCCTTCCGTTGCAACTTCCAAGTGACTGCACTAGCTGGTGAACAATATGCACCTCCTTGAACATGTCTCTATGGACTCCTCCATTCCATACAAAACAAGATACCCTGGCTAGATACTTCCCCAGCAAAGGATGTTAGAAAGATTTCTCCATCGAGAGGAAGTGTGGACTTCATTTATAACACAGTTAAATCCAGACGAGAGGAAGATTGTCAATGAAATGAAAAATAATAAAATATTTCCATGTTAGGAGTGTGAGTTTATGCAAATTTGACCTTCATACCTGCTCTAAGTACAGCTTGCAAGCAGAACTCACGCCTGAGAGGCTGCAAACAGTAGGAGTCAACTGATCGGGTTTAAATGCGCATCCCTCCTGCGGTGATAATTAGCAAAAAGATGACAGAGAATTAAGCATGAGGGGTTTGTTTCTTAAACATTACCTTTTTGGATTAAGCATAAATAATGAAGCAAAATATGTCCATAATTAATATTTAGTCATTCCTACAGTTCATTGAGGATTAGATCAAACTGCAGGAGCACCAGAATATTAAGCAGCTTGTTCTGCTCTTTAAGCAGCTGATATCAGATTTCTGATCACACTTCTCATTTTTTGAGGCTGTAATGCAGACCTCTTTAGAAATGCGTAAGTAGTGAAGAATTCAGCTTCGTGTAGTATTGGGAGTTAATTAAAAATAATGTGCTGTTCACAAACAGCCAATTTTAGAATTATCGGGCAGAAATTCAGATTAGATACTTGCTTTCCAGAGTGATAGTGAGCAATACGTCTTCTCTGGCATTTTGAAATGTCATTATGGGAGTCAGATTGGATATTAAGTGGTAGATGGGTGGACTCATTCAGTGATGGTGAAAATTGATCTGAACTGTATTTTTTTTCAGAAAAAAGAATCTGAACTACCTTTATGAATTTGGAGAACAAATGTTCTTTGAGGTACTATCACTCATTGCATGGGAATGCTGTAGATACAGACTAAAGATATGTAACTTCAATATATAAAGACCTAAAAGACTTTATGTAGTAGCAATTGCTAAATTTTAACTCGTTTAAGAGCAAATTCTGGAAATTGCCAAGTATTTGTGAACTTACTAACATTCTAGTGTATACAATTCTTAGTAAATCATTAAAAAACTGTGACCATGCCCACATATTTTCATGGATATCTTTTCAGTTTATGAGTGGGTCCTTTTGCATGAATTCTGTCACTGAACTCCAGAGATCCAGGCAGCTTTGACCGCTCTCATTTCTTGGTGAAACCTGCCTGTTACCTCCAGTTTCATAGTAACATTCTCCTCTGCATTTGAAGACCCATTGATTTGAGTCTCCAAAGCCATACCTGTCCAGTTAAAAACTGTGTAGAACATGGAAAAAAGTCTGTTCCAAATCTGTACAATTTGTAAACAAACTCAGTGACGGCTTTTGAAAGTAGTACCTGTCAGGACTGCGCTTGAACCTTGGATAGACAAAACCATAACAAAACCATGGCCTACTTGTCATAATTGGACAGGAGATTTAAATAAAACGAGTGTTCATTTGTGAATGGCAGCCCTCAAAAAAGAGGGCTGTGAGAGTTTTGTGCCTGCGTTTAAACATTAGGTGAAGGGAAGGGTGTGAGGAGACCTGATCTCCTGAAAGTAACAAGTTAGGAGGACAGCATTCTGGAAGGCCAAGGGGATTGGTTGGTTTAGTGTTTAATTCCTGTATCTGGGATCAAGCAAAGAGCCTCGCCAGAACAGGAAACCCACGTGTTGCTGTACTAGGGCTGCTGCCGGCTCAGCAGCCTCTGTAGTGTGCAACTGCTATTTGCAAAAGTTAGCAAATGTGTATTTCATAACACAACATTAACACAAGTTTGAACTATTTTTCTGGATTTAGTAGTGCACAAACTAGACAAAATTCTGATTAGGACAAATGATAACCTTCCACTTTGTTCAAGGACACAGAATAATTTATCTGTAATTAATGACAGGTCCAAATTCCATTGCATCTCGTTAAACACCAGAACAAATTTCCAGTGTTTGAAGTAAAATTATTCAGAGTAAGAGAAGCTATTAGGGCCAAAGACAGAGTCCTCTCTGCCTCCCACACCCTCACAGGCAGCAGTGACCAACAGTCAGCTAACACTGCCATTGCCGATGTGTTCGTTCTGTCCTTGTGACCCTGTGGTATGCGAGTCAAGAAAGCATCGGTCCTTTCTGCAGCCTGGTTACATGGGGGAGAGGATCCCGCTTGGTTTCCAGCACAGAGGAAAGATGATACAGAGACTTGAGAGGCTATATAAGCAGTAGCTTTAATTATCCTTTCTAGCTTCAAAATACAGCATTTGGGAATTGATAAATTAATTCTGGAAATAAAAAAAAAAGTGACACTACAGTATTTCAGGGACAGCATAGCTGAGAAGTTGTTTTATATTAATGTAATCTAGTAAACAAGTTTAAGCTCCTTGATAATTATATGAGACTCCATGCTGATCAAAGTGGAACAGTCTGATCATCTATTACAGCAGCATCCTGCATTGCTTTGTGCAACGTTTAATATTTGGTGAGTTCAGATCATTAAAAGAACACGATGACCTTGGATCCACATGTCCAGATTAATTTGCAGCAAGCAGGATGCTGTCTTGGAGAGCTTAGCTGCTTGAAATCTGTTGTAAGTGAAGAACCTTTAAAGTTAATTTCTCTTCATTTGCAGCTGTGCAGATCGTGGTTTGGAGTTCTGATATCATATTGTATTGAACTGAATTGAATCCTGTCTAACATGATGTCAAATTTGTTTCATTTTTATCTTGTGTAGAGTGAGGTCATTGCTTTTTCACTAGCAAACCAAATGAAAGATCAAAGAGAGCTGTGACTCAAATGTTCCAAGTATTGATATTGTGCATTAACCCATCCATTTCTGGACACTTGGCCTAGGTAAATGCAAGAAGTATGTGTTCTAGAGAAGAAACAAAGATTTTAAATGTCCCAATATTCCTTAAAATAATCCTTGAATCTGTTAGAGTCACCGAACCAGAGGCGGAATGGATTAAATGTCAGCTCACTCAGCTGGCTTAATGGGCATATTAGAAAGAAGCATGCCTTCAAAGTGCTGTTAAAGGCATGCGACTCTTAGTGTTCTGTTCTGACTGATTTTAGTTACTTGCATGATGGTAGCACCTCGTGACGATGGCTAGGACTGTTTCCCTTTAAACGTGGTGGCTGGGTAAGCTGATACTGGAGTGCACCACTCCTACTGCAGTATGTATGGTGTAATCGGGGAGGAGAGCTGGAAACACCTAGGAGTTGCAGTGATGCATCTGGAACTGCTCAGCAGCACTGGAGAATGAGTTTAAGAGGTCTATTTCCTGCTTGAGTGCCTGCTTGTATTTATTTTTTATCATGGCTAGTGCTTATTTCACGTTTCTTTTGTGATGAGGAGGGGTGAGACTGTTTAAAAACATACTGCAGCCTCTTATTGATAGAGGAAGGTGGAAAGCTTGCACTGGGTCAGCGCTACAAACTGCTATATACCCCGCAGCGAGTCCATCGTACTCTTTGGGTAGCGTGGGCTGCATCTGCTGTGTTATAAATGTAGAATGGCATTAATGGTCATCCTGTTCTTCAGACAGGCTAAAGATAAGACAGTCAAATGCGAAAATTATGGAGAGCTAAGGCTTAGCTAGGTGTGAGGAGCAGGGCCTTTGAGTGAAAGGACTGGTGTTACAGTTATGTGATAGTTACAAGACTTATAATTCAGAGTGATTTGGAGGTCTCCATAACACCACTGGCTTCTGGTATGCTTGAAGTTTGTACCCTTCACTGTCATTTAAAAATGCAGCATATATTTTCTGGAGCTTTGTGTTATTTATTCTTTACACCTTTTTAAATTTAGTAGGGTAAGTGGGAGGCCACCCCACATACAGGAGGAATGCCAGAGAGTTGGGGATTTCTGGAGGAGACTGAAAATAGAATAAAGCTGGGTAGAACTGCTGAATAGCTCACTGCGACAAAGGTCATTTTTCTCCTCAAGTGAACAATACCTTTTGCTGTCCCTTTGGCCTTCTAGTTTTCTATAAACTGCCTTCCAGCTGCAACGGAATTTTATTTTCTCTCTGAAGTTCTTTGATACTCTATTTACAGTTGCCATCTGGCTCATCAGTCCTGTTAGACTGGGATGAAGAGCTGCTGCCTGCGCCCTGCTGTTTCCTGCCTTCTTCACTGGATCCTGAATATCCTGAGGCTTTTCTTTCCCCGCTTACTGCAAAGCTGTTCCTTGGGTTCTTGGGTCCTAACCACATTCTTTCTAGCCAAAAAGAGTGAGGACAACCTGGTGGAATGTTTGCTGCCTTTTCCCACCATTTCAAAGAGAGTTGTTAATCATCTTAATTAAGGCCAGCTTCATCTTCATGAACACTGGCAAAAAGAGAGATCATCTACCTTGCTTCTGACCCCTTAGTGGGAATGGCTGGTGGCAGGCATTCTGAGTGAGGAATAATTCACAGGCTGGCTGCCTTTGATCGTGTTTTGATGGTACGGTGAAATCCCCAGAAGTGTAGTGATGAGATTGAGGTATCAGAACATTTTAGGGATGTTGTGAGTAAGAATGCATTCATGTTTGTGAGGTGTGGAAACCATACTGAGTCAAATGGAACACTAGTATTTATAGTTTCATTATTTAGTCTTTTTATTCTGACATATTTACAGAGTTGGGCATATATTGGAATACCTGTGGTCACAAATCATCAAGGAAATGGTGGGATTCTGTTGTGTTTAAGTTATTCTTGAACTTCTGCATTTGCTGAGCCTCTTGCATTTGAATTTTGTGGTTTTTAAAGGCACCAAATCAATCTGAAGCTGAAGTGTACTGCATTTTATTTTTTCTATTTCTTTCTATATTGTTTTTAAAGATCTTTCTTCCATCGATTCATGTAAGCAATGGCAGATTTTGCAGTAGCCTGCAGTCAAATGAAGTTGTTTCACTCTGTAAACAGAAAAGTCCTTGTACTCGTGCTGTCTGTTTAGTCTCAGGGAGAATTATGTAAGATTTAAGTATCCTTGCAAGACGAAATGCCAGACCTTGCTCACCAATCAGCTCTTTACCGTAATTAAAGGAGAAAATGTGTTGTGCTGTTTCATGAAGAGATTGGAAAGCTGAGTGGAGAAAGCTTCAATCTTTTTGCTTTTTAATTACGTTGTAGCATGGAGGCTAAATTAGACAAATTAGAATTCGTACACTTGACGTATCAGTTACATATATTCCGGTTTATGTGACTATTTAATGATGCCAAGTTTTTATATATTCATATATTCCTTCATATACTTACACTACACACAGAGCTGTGTGTGTGTGTACGACGGTTAAAACACTAGCTTTACAATTTGTGGGAAACCTGTTGCTTTGCTGTTGGCAGCTTTGTAATAAATGAGTAAATTGTTTATAGTTGACACTGCTGTGTGCTGTAAAGCATACAAAAATATGAATTATCTTGCAGCAACTACAATTTTGCTTTCTGAGCTTTTGTCTTAGGAGGAGCCTAGGATCTCCAGGACTGCATATGCAAATATACTGCAGCCTCTCGCCAGGAGATGGGGAACGCCGCACTTCTCCATAGTTCCCCTTCAACTCGGGCAAAAAAAGTAACTGAAAAATCTATACAACTAGGGAGTGAGAACGCTCTCCAGTCTCCTTGTGTGACTTCTGCAAAGTAAACCACTGCTTCGGCCCTCTGTGTCAGATTGAGGGGAGAGAGAAGAGGAGGATATTTAGCTAATTCAAAGTAACATTATTTTATTGCTAGTTTTACCTAAAGATAAATATTTAGGAAGTCATACATTACTTATTAAGAATGAGATTGGTTAGCTTTTGTGTGTAATTTTTAACTTTAATGCAATTAATGATCATACACAATCATTATCATTAAGAATATCTATCTCTATCGTTAAGAATAAAATAAGTGTGAATTCTTCAGTATTAGCATGGGAGGTTAACAGTAGTTGCTTTAGCAGTCAACAAGAGAACGTAAGATTTCTGGAGATACTTGATTTATTTAGAAAATGAGGGAGAAATCTTAACTGCTTTCAGGCATACCAAGAGAAGCATAATTTTTTTTCTTTTTTTTTTTTTTTCTCCACCAGAAAGGAATCTGAAAGGTCCTTATAATGACCACAGGGAAAGTTTTCTTTCACTTTTACATTTGTCACAACTGTCTTTGCATCCCAGGTGGTCCTGTATGCTGACTGTAAAAAGTCATTTCATTCAAGTGCAGACACTTCTGCAGTGGAACCATAACGTAGGAGAGGAAATGAAGAAAAATATCATTTCCAATTAAAGCTGCAAGGAGAATTTAGGTAGACAGAATGTAATTAGACAGACTGGAATTTGTCCAGTGTTCCAGGGCTAACAGCTCTATAATGAAATAAAAATCTCTCATTTACGAATATTTTATTCTCATGAGCACATCCTATACTCAGTTCCAATCAATTTTGGTATTACCCAAAAGAAACAAATGACAGCTGTTGTAATTTCTGTAAGCAGGAGTTGCATTGTAGGGGCATTCTTTATTGATTTGTTCTGGGATTTGTACCTCCTGAACCATGAGATCTAATTTTTCAAATTTCATTTTTTGGTCTTTTTTTTTTTTTTCATATTCATCCCTACAATAGACGAAATCTTACTCTGCTGATTGAAAACAGTTGGTTCATTACAAGGCAGACAGGTCTGATTTATATTTTTTTCTCTCTCTCTCATAAGGGATATCAGGGGGGCAGAAGTACCAGCAGTTTGGTCTTTGCCTGCTGTTAAAATAAACTAGTCTTGACTTAAATCTGTTTCTCATTCCTTGCTGAGTTTCCCAAAAACTAATCCTGAAGGCTGCTGTAACTGTTTTAGCTCTTGAAATATTTCTGGTTAGTATATGGGAAAGTAAGTGTGGGGTTTTAATGAAATTAATTAGACTCATCATTTATGTTTTAATGAGCTCAGTCTGCTCTTGAAGGAGATTTACTTGTATATTCTTGTGCACACAGCAACGGGGGGGTGAGAGGAGGAGCGTTTACTGTAGCGATAGGGTGGCAGGAGTCCTATGACTGTCAAAACTCGTTGGATAAATAGCTTCATTATCCAGACAGCATTGGTGATGGATGGGAACTCACTTGGTGCTTGAAGCGCTGTGTCCGGATAGACCTTACTTCAAGGAAACTTGCACTCAAACTTGAAGGTGATGAGTGTAACCCACCCTTGAAATGATCCGAACAAGAACACTTTGTCTTTATTATTTTGCACTGTCAATAGTGTGTTTAGGCAGCATTTTTGAAAAATGCTTGAGTAAGCCAGACACCAGAAATGTATTAACCTTCAGTGGCAGAGAAGCACTTAATTCTTTTAAGCAGCTATAAAAAGCAGTTTACAACAAGCTATTGCAAGAATGAAATGCGTTTCTAACCTTAGCAGCTAAAACACAAGCTTCGGCCTTGGGATGTCAGCAAGGAAATCTTATTTTGGGGAGGGGAAGAAAAAAAAAAGCAAGCTGTAGGTTTGATACTTGCCACTCATGCCCTCCCATATTTTCCTTTCTGCAGATAAGCTATATGGCATCTTACCCAGAACCAAAGGCTCTTATTAGCTGACTTCCACAGCTGGTAAAAATTCCCAATAACAAAAGTATACAGAGTAATGAATTTTCTTTGCATTTCTCTTACTAGTGTGGGAAGCTCTCAATTTTCTGTGTTCAGTGCCACAATATCACTGGACACAGAAGTTAAGGCTGCGTGATCCAGTGACCCTTATGGCCTTACACACTGCGACTTGGAGCCTGTCACTCTGATACTGCTGAGTTGTGTTTTCCGCACACTTGATGTGAATGATGTGTGCTTAAAAAAAACAAAACACAAACAAATCTTCCTAAATACAGTTCCTTTATCTGAAAGGAAAATGTGAGCAAAGCTGTTTGTAATGCTGAAAATCCCTGAATTTCAGCCATACATTTATCTTCCCAGTTACAAGAAAGTTACAGCTTACTGGACAACTACTGCAGAGAGGAGCTAGAGTCTGTTAAATATTTAAGTACCTGAAAAGAATATTTTGCTGCAAATCATTCCATGGCTATAAAATACATCATTTTTAATTTTCCATAGTAAGAAGTAGTCATGCAACAGATTCCTCTCATTTTTTACTGCAGACACTTGAGATTTTAAGAAAGGTAGCATAGGAGATTAAAAACTATCAGTAACCCAGCTCTATAGCAACGGTCTGTGGAAAAGGACATCAACACGCTGTGCCCCAAGTGCAGAGTGTGCTGCTTCAGTGAGGTGCTGAGATGTGGAGTTCAATACCCAGTCAACTCCTGAAACACTTCTGGTGATCGGTTACTTCTCTGGTGCTGATACACCAGTCCTTCACGAAAGAAACGCAGTGGAAAAAGGTTAAGAGAATGTGTGTGAGATTTTTCTTTTTTTAAAAAATAAGTGCAGCATAGCTTATCTGCACTTAGGAGATTGTCCCATCAGTGTATGTACATTACTGCAGCCTGTCCTCACCTTGCCTTCTGCCTCCTGAAAACAGACTTCATGGTAGGACTCCATCATCTGTGTACGAGTATGAACTTGAAAGCATTAACTCCTCCTGTTTCTGCTCATGACAGATACGGACAGGCTGGAGCTGGAACTTGGGAGCTGTAAGATGTTTTCCATGGTCGACAGGCATACAAAGAGGGGAGCAGACTCAGTTACTGTGATATCTTTTTGATTGTCCCTGATTTTGCTCTGATGATTCAGACAAAAGAATGTTGTGATTTAAAGCATATGATTATTTTTAGTATTTCTTTCTCAGTCTTTTGAATATATTTGATAAATATACTTACTCATGAGTCTCCACAACATACTCCTCTATGTTTAGTTCCAAAAAGGTAAGGTCTTTTCTTTATTTGTGAGGAGCCTGGGTTTTCACAAATTGTTCACGTTGCTGGTATGAGAAGGAGAAAACAAATGTGACCCAGTAGCATGCACCATGATGCCAGGTCTCCAGTGGTTACAGTTGACTGATTTCCCATGCTGCATTTATGTGTTTAGATTAGAAAGCCAGTAAATACAGCAATAGGAAAGCAGCCGGCACGGGTAGGCTTCATATCCATTTCTGGTTGTGGAAATATGAAGCTGTCTAACCAAAAACAAAAGAAAAAAAACCAAGTCCCATACATGGGTATACACCTTCATGCAATTCTTCTGTAAATAATGTCCCCAAGCTTCCAGGAGTCATGGGATAACTATAAAATGAAGATGGCATTACATCATCGTTGATTTATATTTCCCTAATTACAAAAATCTGTATCTGCGATGGTGACTGAGTTGATTATTTCTGATAATTATTGTATGAGCTTTATACTAGTTGAGACTGATGGTCTTTGTAATTTTTCTTATGATTAGTTATAGCTGTGGTGGTTTTGTCTTTTTTTAATATACTTTTGAATGTCATCTTGAACATATATTCAAACGTTCTTTTCCTAAAGGCATGATAGATGCAGATGTCTCAGTGAAGTTAATAAATGAATCCACCCTTTTATTTCATTCAGTAGTGCCTGATTTAGATCTCTGTAGATCTGCAGAATCCAGATCCTGGAGTTTCAGTAGGATTTCACTCCCTTGTGTGTTCTTTCCTATTCTATCTTTTGCTTGTGTTTCCTTCTTCCAGTTCCTTAGTCTAGAAATTAAGTCTAAATGCAAGTACTCTTTGGTAAGTCCTCTTCTCAGGAATATTATTGGGATTGTCGTCTTCCCGGCATGGAAGACTGACAGGAAGAGGAGTGAGGAAAGTGAAGACATCACCCAAGCTCTGACGCATGTGTCTAGTAGGAAGATGACAACGGAAAGCATTAAGCCTGTGTTCAGTCATTTCTAGGATCTCCATAGTAGATTTGCAATTGAATTTTTTTTTTTCTCCCTACCAAACATAAACATCTGATCAAACTGCATACTTTCTTGTTCATGTTCTCCATGGCGATTAGTGCATGAACAGACATTATGAGCCAACTTTTGCCTTTTTTTCAAATGGCTCCAATGGTTTGAACCATTGCACGTGCTCAGAATGAAGTCGTTGTGTGAGAAGTTGCCTTTTCTTACACAGAGGTGGATCTAGACTCCGTTAGACTCTGTGGGAGTCTTCAGCATTCATGGCTTTAGCGATTGTAATCTCAAGCCCATGGTCAGTTTTATAACTCTACTGTAGTTTAAGTTCTGTTTTGTGGCCTCTAATCCTTTTACCAGTCTTATTCCTCCTCTTTGAACTAACTTCTTTCTTCAAAGCGGTCTGTCAGTTGAGAGTCACTACACATTTTGCTTAAGCTGCTTGCAAAATTTTTAATTAGAATAGTGTAAGAACTGCATCCCTCCAAAGGTTTTTACTTGGCTTGCTTTTTTCATCTGTTTAAGATGATGCAATTTTCCAGGGAAATACCCACTTGGAAGACAGAATGAGGTTAGCAATACAAGCTTCATAGTGGATTTAGAGAACATTTGCTAAAAAATAAATTTAAAAAGAAGTCTCAAGATAATACTACTCTTTTATACTCTTTGCAGTATCCATCATGGGCTTGAAAGAAGGTAATTATTTTGTCTAGACAGTTCCTGTGATGATACTGTGATACTGAAAATATGATAAAATGTTGCCTTATTAATGGAAAAATGCATGTGTATATAGCCATAGTCAGTCAGTATATATGCTATAAAGTGAATTGAATGCATTTTCAGAACTGTATTTACAAAGTTACGGAACAGTGTGTAATATTAGTTCTTCAATGAAGTGACCACGTAAGTCTTTCTAATTTATTTCATCATGCTCAAAATAATAATAGTTTTAAGGAAATTAAAGACCTGCATCGTTACCTTACTTCTTGCTGTTCCCAAGTGCAGACCACTTCCAGGAGTAAGGCTTCTCCTGTCAAGGCAGTTTTGAGCTGCTGTATTTGACATAGCTATATATCCCTTCATTTCCAATTGCCTGGAACGCTTCAGAAGCAGCACTTCTCAGAAAAACTAAAGAAGCTGAAGTCCATAGGCAGATGTAGTGTTTTCACTGAGTTTTGGAATAAATTCTGAATTCTTTAATGGATTTTGAGGATGGGAACTTGTGATACACAGCAAGCATTGGGCGTGCACAAGCTGATAAATTTGATCTTGAAAATACTAAATTTTGGAAGGGGAAGAGTTTTACATCCAAGGAATTTTGCATTTCACTAGTTATAAAATCCAGATATTGCTGTGCAGTAAATACTACAGACTTGGATGCAAGAGGAGTATGTTAGAAATTTGCAAAACAAACAAAGCTTGTTCCAGATCATGTAATCAGCTTCTGTAAGCTATAGAATTACCTGAACAGATTTGTACCTCAGAAATGTTCACTTTATTTTCTTTCATGAGGGAAATAGTAGCAATGGTAGGTTTCAAGATGCCAGGTCGCATAGGTACCATTTAACCAGCTGTTAAATTGCTGGAGCAGAAAACTATCATAACAAGGTAAATTAATTATCACTGTCTTGTTGATTTGAGAGAAGGGAGGGAGGGTTGGCTGGGGGTAAGGGGTTTCATAGTAAGCTTGACAGCCTACCCAAGAAGATTGTCTCCGCTACCTGCTGGTATCTCTCAGTCTTAATTTTGAGATCCTGTGGGTAAGTTTTCATCAAAGCTCTATACTGACATCTTAATCCTGCTCCACGGTTCTCTTACTGTTGAAGTTTTGCCATCGATTTTTAGTAGAGAACCCTGATGTTTTCTTGGAAGGCATAAGACTATATATAATAATATAGTCATCAGAAATTTCCTGCACTGATAAAATAAGGAAAGGGAGAATTGTGGGAGTAGATTGGGTCATCCTGTAGCGTTGAGTCTGTTGTTTCATTTGAAATTCATGTACTTTCCCAGCCTTTCTTTTAACTTCCTTCATAACTTCAGCACACTAGCTCCAGGCGTGTTGTGTTATGTGCTGCCTAGTTGGTTGTGCAATTCTTCTCTGAGAGCTGAAAGCTGAATCTGCCATTTCAGTGGCTTTGGTACGAGAAGTGCCTCACAGATGTGTTATTCTAACAAGGGCTGCTGGCGGCTGTGAATCATAAAATGGATAATGCAGCTGTAGATGCAGGCAGAATTGTAAGCAGAGTAGCAAAGTGGTAGTTAATGTCCAAATAAAATTTGTACGTGCACAATAACAACTTTTTCTATGCTATAAATAATTCATATGTTGAAAAAAAACCTATATGTTTTAAGTATATTCTTGCTGCTAATATTTCACATACATGGTTTGCAGACATTTTCAAGTTAATAACACTGTACTTGTGCCACACTGTTCCACCTTTGTGATGTTTCTTTTGCATGCAGTGTGTGGTATTCTGCACGGAAATGGGACAATCATATCAGATTTTAATGCACAGTCTGTAGTTTTACTCTGGGGTATTTCAAAATACCCCAAACTCATCCTTTCCTGGTGAAATCGGCTAGTTTCCCCAACATTTATTTAATAGAGTAAATTTCTGTTCAGACCTCTGTCAATTTAGGTTGCAGTAATAAATAACTATCATAAAGATAGCTATTTATAATTCAGTAGCCTCTGGAAGCCAGTTAGTGCTCGGTCTCTGCTCAATGTGCTATGCTGTATCCCTTATCGGGCAGCAGGAGCACTGCTCCTCACTTACTCTGCCTGTAAACAGTGTGCTGAGAGTTACAACAGCCTTACACAAAGTCAAACTCAATCCCTTTCTTTTGTGTGATGGTACGGGCACTCCGTTTTTATCAGTACACATAGTGTATTTCATTGGGCTCATCTCATCAGAGACTAAAAGTGTTTTCCCAGCGAGAAAGTAGGAGGGCTGATAGCCCAGCAGCTGCCGTTTTAAATACAGATGCCAGTAGCTTGCACAGGAAATATGAGGAGCGAATAAATACCACCAGGAACCATTTGTGGGTTTCTTACCAAGCTGTGTGTAAGTACCAACCGTGTTAGACTATGTAAGGCTATCAAAGGCTGTGCAGCCGCAGGGGGAAGAGGAGGTACACCAGGGCAGAGGATGAATCACTGTCACCTAGGAAAAAGCTGGTCTGTGCTCACTGCAGGACCGTAAGGAGGGACAGGATGTATTTCTTCCCCAAAGCCCACCAACAAGCGCTGACAATAATTCTTTACAAACTGGTAGCAAGTGTTGCTCAGGCTTGTGGTGTTTTTTTCTCCCTAAGCATATCCTCCAGCAGGACATCTTTCGTGACACTGATTTGTTGCCTCCGCAGAATCAGCGGTCTGTCAGTTTGCCTTGCAAGTTAGACAAGCTTTTCTGTAAAATAAGAAAGAACTCATTTAATGAGTTTTAGGCACAGTCATATGGGCAATGATGGAAAAAAAAATGCAGTTCATCTCTTCAGAAATGTGGGTCATCCGAATTGAACTTCTTCAGCTGTCCTGAAAGACTAGCTTAATTTACAGGAAAAATTCTTACCTGTACATCTGATATAACTGCGCCAGCATTTGCAGTGGGGGAATTCATGTCGGTGTATAACCAGTACCACCCTGCTGCCCAGCTCCGTTCACCGCACATCAGTTGTACGTGTGCACTGATACCACCTCCGGTGACTGTGGGAGCTTTGCTGCTTTCCACCAAAGCTCTTTAGCATGCTTCGTGTAGCGACTTCCCTCGTGGAAATGAATATTCACCACGCTTCTGTTTTCAGAAATGTTTTTGATCCAAATTCTTAAAAGCACTCAGCTGCCTCTGAGAATATGCGCCCTTTAGGGCTAAGTGTCCAAATCTGTTTTGAAAATTGGGCTGAGGCTCTTCAGGCATTTAAATTGCTTTGAAAGTATTACCTAAAACTGAATGGTTTTAAAAGCTTAAAGCTTTTAGAGTTTAGACAAAATATGAACAAAAGGAACAAAAAAGGAAAAAGACATTAAAAGGTTAAATTTGCCTCAACTCTTATTCTTGCCCTAGACTCTACAGCCAGTCAGTGAATTACAAGTAAACAAAATTTGCTCACACTTTATCTAGAAAATATCCTTTTTCTAGCATGGTTGTATGTGCATATTTCCCTTTATTTAAAGAAAAAGAGAAAAAAGTTTTGTACGTAAAGCTTTCCAAATACACTCTGATTCTTCATCTGCATTGACAGTCTTGTCAGCTGGATAGGCAAAGAGGAACAGCTCTTGGAGGAAGAGTTGAACTTCCCTGTAGTATCAAATGGCAGGATGACTCACTTTGCCTGCGCACAGACCGGCGTCTCCATGCTCGCGCATCAGCAGCTTTCTGACTCAGCAAGAGCTCACGCTCTGCTCCGTCACAGAAGAGCAGACGGAGTCCTCTGCAGTGTGGGAACTGAGAATTGACTGCCTTACGGTTTCCTTTGAACTACGCTTGTGATGAAAAGTACATCTTGCTTCACCAGCTGCCTTAAGTACATCTGCTTTTCTAACTTTGGTCTGCTGTCACATATGTTGGGATCTAGCCACTCTCTGGTTCCATCATCTATGCTAGAGGAGAGTTTAAAAATTTTAAAAATCCTGTATTAATATTTACACTTTGGGCTACAATCTATTGCATTAACTCATGCTGTCAAAGTCAAGCAAAGAAAATATGCTTGGGGCATAGACGTGTGTGGCAGGTGACGTGAAGGAGGAGTTTCCTTCTTGAAGTGTTTTAGTTTTTGTCAGGTGAATGGGAAAATCACTGCTGCTGTCTGGAGACAAGTAGTATGGAGTACCTTTAACCTCATGATGCTCCCTAACACAAATCATTCTTCCAAATAAATTCTGCAGTTGATGGCGTTACAGAAAAACTTAAAATTTCCATACTAACTCTGTTCAAGAGAAAATATTAGCCACTCTCACTGGAGGGGAAGGCTGCTCATGAAAAATGGTTAGTAATGAGAGTTCTTTGACCAAACGCCCTGCGTACTAATGGGAAACTGAGACATGAAGAATGCTGTCTCTGGTATCTCAAAGAACTGGAGAATAAAATAAGCTATTTTTAAGCCCAAATGGTCTAAATTAGGTGTATGTGTCAAAGGTGACAAGCATTGCAATTCAGAAAGTGCTCTGGTTTTATGCAAAAAGTTCTGACGTGGTTTAACTCTGAGCAAACATCTTTTGCTGTTACTACTCTGCTTCTGTGCAAAGATGTGACACCGCTGTTCCTGGGGCCTTTGGAGCAAGGGACGAAAGAGTTACAACCTGCAGAAGCTGCAAAATGAAGGTGTGCTTTGTATGTAATATTGGGCTAAATCTGCCATTTGCACTGCTGTAGGGTTGCAGTTAAAATACGATAAAGCCAGTGTCTGCAGATGCACATCTCCAAATTTGCACTGTGCAGGTTTATTGCTGCAAGTAGATCAGACATTTTCCACTGCACTAGAGAAAGGGTATGAGAAAATAAATGGGCTTTTATTACTGTATTTAGTGGGCATGAATCCAGCCTTTCAGAGCTGAGGTTGGACGCTCTAGATCTCTGCAGTGCCATTCATTAGGGGTTGGCTTCCGTTGGGCGCACAGAACAACCCCTTAAATGATCGCAATGAACAGTGAGAATTTTTGAAAGACAGCCTATAGTGCGGTAGGGCTAAACGCTGTGCTGGCCCTGGGAGTTTTCACTTATACCCTATTCAACCCACACAGATTGCTTCACAATTTCAGCAAGAAGGTTGTTACCCTCGTCCCGTTTATCAGCTGGTGTGCTAAAAGCCGTGGCACATTACTGCAACTGAAAAACTACTGGGAAGCTAGGAATTCCAGTATATTTTTAGCAACAGAAGCCATACTGGTTTTGAGCTAACATATACATTTTCTCTGCATACATTTTTCAGAATATTTTGCAAGTGTTTATGTACGTCTTTGTTTTGTTTTAACTCTGTCTCCCTGGAGAAGCAGACTTGATAGGTATATGCAAAGATAAGGGGAGGGCAGTGAGATGTTCTCTCAGTTAGATAAAGGACAAGAGGGCATCAAGCTATGACCAGCTCCAGACCCCTGCATACGTATATCATTAAATGAAGTGCGGTTCAGGTCCGATGTCACGACTGAGGCTCTGCGCATGTACGTTAAGGCCCCAAATTGAAGCGTGGCCTTCTGTGGCAGGTGTGTCCCCAGTCAGTGCGGACCCTGCCCTCTCTCAGCTCCTGTCTAGCATAGACAGCACAGGCTGTTGCTCAGCTGCTGCTGGGTGAAGAACCTCTCCTGTGGCTGTAGGGCTTTGGTGGACAGGTCCCGTACTGATGACGTATGTCACAGCGCTCTGATGACCGTGTCAAACCTGCCTCTTCCCATTCTCTGCCATCCTTCCCTTTTTACTTTTTACAGCTTGTTTTAAAAGATACGGTACTTTGGCAGCTTGTCCTTGTTTCTAGTCTCTTCGCTGCAAGATACTTTCCATTACAAACAACATAATTACGCTGGTGTGTGAAGCATCATTAAGCAGTGTTACACAGGGCTTTGCGGACTGCAGACAGGATAATGAATGAGCGTTACCCTCGACTGCAGCAGTTTAACCTCAATAAGTTTTAAAACTGGTTTAGTGAAGAAAGAACTACGAGCACTGTGCATATTGTTAATCTGGTTTCAGCTTAGTCTCGTTTAAGGCAGTTTCCAATACTCCATCAAAAGAAAGAAATACCGTACAAGCTGAGCTAAGCGCTGACCAGTGAGGACAGCATATTCTCAGTGTACCCACGTACATAGCAGGAAGAACCAGGAAAACCTTGTCATTTTCATGCCATGCACTGGAACTGGCGAGCCTGCTTTGCCCTGCGAGGACGCTGCTGCCATCTGGGAAGGCTTCCTCCACTGCGACAGGCGTATGTGCACTGCGGCGTTGGCACGAATGTTCGGCTGGAGCCTATTCCTTCTAGGGCACAACTTGGCACAGTGATGTCCAATTTTGTGACTACGGTCTCTCGTGAGTCAAGGGTTAAACTTACTCTTCCTGAACGTTGGTCTTGTAACTGTTCTGATCAAAACAGTCTGCTCATTAGGTTTCACTTGGCCAGAAATGGGAAGAAGGGTAGGGAGCAACGAATGTTCTGTGTCAAACAGACAAAAAAAGCAAAAAAAGCAGTCTCAAACAGGAATTCTCATATAGTGGCAAAGTTGTTATGGAAATGTTTCACAGCTGTATGTAATCCATGTGTGTTACAGGGAGGTAAGATAATACTGTCTGAGGGATCTTGTGCGTTTATCTTGCTCTGGGATGCAGATTTTTGATTTCTAAGCCTAAAGCCAATTTAACATAAATATTCAATATCTGGCTTATTCTTAATTCATTTGCATGCCTATCATGAACCAGTGTAATACATAAATGATAACTGCAAGGTTTACTGGACTGAACATGGTCCTTATCCCAGACTTCTGGACGCAGTAGAAAGATTTCTCTGCCTTTTACAGGCACTGGTTTATACCCTGAATTGTCTAGTTAAGAGGGAAACCTCTGTGGATGTTGTTCTCGTGTACGCATATTTCAAAGTAGCATTATATTGTGTCACGGCTGTTAAATTTTTGTTGCGTTTTGGCTTTTTGGGTCTTTTTTTAAGGTAAAAATATGTAAATAGATTATTTGGAGTTTAAACTGGTATTCCTGTATAGCTTTGTTACAGGGACAAGTCAGTGCAGCTCTGAAAACCATGATGTAGTAGTGATGCCTTTACAGTGAGGTATGGATAAGACACTGACGCTAAGTTTCGGACTTGAATACTTTCACGTTCTGTTAACAAACTGCAGTTTTGAATGTGGTCATTGGAGTGAGAGAGATTGTTGTTTATTCTCTCTCTATGCCATCATCTGCAAATTGCTTAATAGCACAAATAAATGTTACATAAACATTAGGGTTTTCTTTTAGGCAGCAGAAGCAACGTAAAAAAAAGGCAGTAGTGAAAGGCTTTCATCTGTGGTGTAGTACTGTTAAGATCCTGTGTGATTACCAGGTCACGTTTGTTGTAATGTGCAGATGCTGTTCACAGCCTGTTAAGATTTACTGGTATTTTAATACCAGGAGGTTAAGAAAAGAAATTGGTTTTGTTGAGGAGAAAATATATTCCGACTGTTCTTACAGGTTTAAAGCCGGATGGCTGACAGTGTTCCTCTCTATAGCCACAAGACCCAGTGCTCTAATGGACACTGTCACCCACAGGGCAATGGCACTGGATCTGCTCATCTCCCAGACCAGAGCACTTTCAGTCTGCACATTACCCAACCGGGTGCCCGAGAGCGGCAGCAGACAGCAGTCCAACTCGAATCTCCACTCACAAACGCTTCAGAGACGGGGGGTGTGATGGTGGGTTTATACTCAGTGCCAGGAAACTGCTGCTGTGTGCTGGGCTAAACCAGTCCGACCACGCTGAAGTGAAACAGTAAGTCTGAAGTAATATGTCCTGCTTCTCGGCACTCTAGAGGAGAGGGCAGTCACGTTGCCTTGGAAGAGTGAGCAGCCATCAGCATGAGCCTCACTTGTCTGACATTGTGACCCATGGCAGCGCTTATCCACAGACAGGCTGGGTGACTTGGTGTGTTGGAGGACCTTCACCAAACTGGTCTTCATCAGCTGTTCCTTACAAGCTTGTGGAAACAATAAGAGAATAAAGTCTTGGGTTCGGCAACCCTTGATGGTTTTACTACTGGCTCACGCTCAGCAGGATGTGGTAAAGAGAGAAAGCTTTTTGGGAAGCTGTGCAGCATGAGGGCTGTACAACTCGTCTGTTTGCAAAAAAACTACACTGACGTGGTTTTCCCCATCTGGGGGATATTCTGCTGAGTAGGCATTTTTTCACCAGTAGCCAACAAATAAAATTTGGAGCTGGCAAACCCAACAGTTTATTCAGCTGGTATGGATTTGGTTTTTGTCTTGTTTCTCTCTTTCTTTCTCTGTTAAACCTCAAGTACATTGATACTGGCATTGAGGTCAGTCCAGAGCTTACATGGTATTTCGGTCCTAGTCTGTGAACTTTGATCATTTATGTAAGTCTGAAGTAACATGTTTGGTGTGGGACTGGTTTGCTAGGAGGAGATGAACATATTTTTAATTATCAAATACCCCTGTCATCCCAGATTGATACATCCAAATATAATTTTTTTATGGCTATTTGTGTTTTCTACTGCTTGAGTTTGCTTCTGTCTTAGCAAAATGAGAAAGAATCAAAAGTCTCTTAATCTAAACCTTTTATTTGTACTAGAGCGAAAAGGTATTGAATTGCTCACGCGACAGTCAGTACCTGACAGATGTAGCATCTCTTTCTAATGCCCTTTATGCAATGTTTCTTAATGTAAAAAATAGTGTAACAAAAGGAAAGGAAATCTGGGACTTGGGTTCACCTTCTTTTAGAGAAGGTGAACAGTTGAGTTGTCAGAGGTGAACTGAGGTTACATCCTGCAGCTAGGGAGGATGTAAAGAGAATTTAAAGAAACCTTTAAAAAAAGTCTTACATAGTATTTTTAATTCCTATATAAAATAATTTAATATTTTAAATACTGTTTAAATAATTTATCTGTATTTAAAACTAACATTTGAAAATTTTGTTCAGAACTTTTTTGGCATTAACACTTAAATAATTTTTTAAATATTAAAAAGTCTTTTAAATATTTAATACAATTCAATATAAAAACAGAAAAAGTAATATACATTGTTCACACATAGTACTGTACATGACAGCTGAGCTCTGGAGTGAGCTTCTCAATGTGTCAGACAAGTCATAGCTTAGTTGTGGCGAACCACGTGCTTCTCCTCTCTCAGGACTCTTAAGATGATAACAGATCCTTACCATCAATATGTAGTCTTTACTATTATATACATATACTGTATGCAGTATTTAAGTTCCATCTCTATGCCCAGAACTGTAAAGAAATATTTTTCCCAGCATTTAGATCAAAATATTGTTTAGCGCATACACAGGTATATTTAAGATGCACACAGTTTGACAAGAAACATCCAGTTTTGCTCAAGTCAGTATAGGACAATTTAACTCATCAATACAAACTAACATAACTAAGAAGTCGTCACTGTTGTATTTAAAATTTATAATAATCTCAGTACCAAATGTTTACAGGTTGCGTTAACAGTAGGGAAATTAGGATCCACTTGTCCCCTTGGTGCATCTTCATTAATCCTGCTAATGATAAAGGCAATAGTGTAGGCATGATGCTGGTGTCTTACAGCTCCGTGGTCTAACACCTGGTGCTCGCTGACAGCATTACAGACTTTGACAGCATTCCAAACTCCTTGTTACAGACTTTGGCAGGACTTCCCCAAAGGCCAAACACCAGGCTCCAGTTTTTAAGCGCAGGCATGTCTGTCACTGCCAATGAAGTTTACTGTCAAATTGCAAATTGCCTTCTCCATCCTTCTGTCAAGAACTCCTGTATTGAGCAAGATGATTTCTCCAGACACTGTACATGGATTCTGGTGGAAAGAGGGGTACTCGCATGCTTCCTATAGTACATGCATCATGTTTTATGATCACAATCTTTGTGTCCCATTGTACAAAGCAGGCCTCCAAAGTCTTCACGTCTTCTTGAAAAATTTTTCTCCAAGAGGACCCCAAGGCTTTACAAAGACTAAATGGACCATTCTGGGTAGCTACTTAGGGATACTTGCAGAAGGGAAAAATGCCAATGCAAATCAACATTCGCGTCGGGAAGCCTAGTCTACAAACATTACTCAGAAGAGCAGCTCATGCCACGTGATATGTGTAGTTATTCACAAATGAACAAAACTCACGTTTCAGATTTTGGACTCATGATTTCCTATTCATATGCAATCTACAAACTAGAAACTATTTGCAGGAATTATTGCATGGCTAATTCTTAATAATTGTTCCTGAAAATACAACTTCTTCACCAATAACTCTGAGACGGTTTCCAGATGAGCTTTCAAGAAGAATTTGAATGCTTTGCTCATGTCTTTACAGTGCAAGACTCTGAATGAACCTTCAGGAAGACAGAATTCACAAGCTGTGAGAAATATCCCGCCTTCCTTTCACTCCTCCTGCCCCTTTCTCTGGCATGAAGGTGCCTGAGCAAGGTGTTCACTCAGGTGATGGACTGTACCTGTGGTGACTCTGGAATCTCATTTCCCTGCTTTCAGAGGAACAGAGTCTGAAAAAGAAATCATTACCTAGGGAGAATATGCATTTCAATCACTTTTTAAATCCATCTTAAGAGATAAACTGAGGCCTTGAGTTTATTTCATAGTAAAAACATGGTACAACAACAGGCCTCCTTTTGTGTCTCTGAAGACCTCAGACAAAAAGTTGGGATTCTGTAGGACAAAGCAAGCAGTCAGTGCTACAGTAATCTTCCTCCACACCTTTTACCCCTTATATCACTGGTCAGGAATACCGGTGTGCCAGCAAGAGACTGATTCTCAGCTGTTTTGTACACACGAAGTTTCCAGCCGTGGTATTCTCAGCTCAGCCCTTTTCATTAGACATCAGTGTCCCACGAACCGTATTTTAACATGAGCGTATTTTGACAGGAGAACTTCAGAATCAGAAAGAACCTGAAGTGAGATGAACTATTAGTTTTGCCTTTGCAAATGTCTGTCTAGACTTAAGAAAATTTGTATTTAAGTCTTAACCTTTCCTTGGCCATATATGCAGTGCGTATATATAAATATATATTTATACAACTCACAGTTTGTGTCAGACCCAGGAAAGCTTTATTATTCATTAGTGCTCTTTGGATGATAAACTAAGCAGAAAAGGTGAAGCTTTCTTGTAAAGAATGTTATGGTGACTCAGTAGAAGGAGGTCTGTAAAAGCCTAAGCATGCAGCAGATCAAACAATTAATTTTTAAATTAAAACCTTGATCTCGGGATTTAATGGTTTCTTTTTGCTTTAGAGTCTTCCTGTATGCTTAAGGCTGTACAAGACGCTGAGTTACTTTTTCCACATTGGAATCCGGTTAACAGGAAAAAGACAAGTGTGTGTATTTTTTTTTTTTAAAAACAAATGAGGATAAAGGCACCATAAATTCATTTTCTTTTTGATAGTTGAAAAGGTCATTGGTTGAAAGAATCTTTCTGGGGAGAAGAAGAAGAAGTAGTAGTAAACACTGCAAAAATTACTGTGAAGCCTGTTTAAGAATTCAGGCCAAACTTCTAGGTCAAATCCAGAAAGATACAGAAGGACAAGTTAAGTGGTGTATCCTCTTCACTTTCAGGTTTCTGAGTCTCAGACAAATTCAGAATCCTGTAAAGTCACGTATGCTCTATGTAAAATGCGTGGAGGGAGTTATGGGTCTGACTGGTTATGAGTGAGCTGCCGTCCTACATCCCACAACCCAGTAAGAACCAGTAACTGAAAAGCAACCCGTTTCTCCCTTTTCTCTCTGCCGTTTGATATTCCATCTATTTGGATTTAATCCTGTCCTAAACATAAGTGTTTACGATCACTCATTCAAGTAGTTAAGATGGACTCCCTCCTATTTTTATAACAAAGTCTGGAAGAATTGACATTCCTGGCATTGCCTCCCTGTTATTTTATAATAGCCAGCTTAAAATGTGTGAGAGACGGTGGTGCAATACCCCGTCGTTCTGAAGGGAGTCGCGGCCACGTCGCATCTCCCACAGAAGAGCGCTCAGAGGAGCTGCGCACAGGCAGCCCAGGGAGAAATCCTTGGCTTCCCTTCTGCAATGGTGCCACTCCTCCAAAAGGAACTCGGGACCAGAGAGGGGGACAAAAGAAAGCGGACAATGAGAAGCAGTATGCTCATTAAAAACAAGCAATCAAACAAAAAAACCACACTCTTATTTGCTACATATCATACTTCAGAGAATCAGGTTGTAGTTAGGAGTTAAGCAAAATCTTTAGACACAGCCTCTACAAAGTTTGGTGCTGACATTAAAATACCAATTGTACAAATGATTGTGAAGACTGAAAAAGCCATCAAGCAGAGCCGATCCACTACAGAGGCTGCAAACTTCCATTCGTTGCAAATGGCTTCGTCTTCATCCTGGTCTCTGAACCGGTTCGCAATGTACCTGACCTCTTCCAAGATCTTGGCCAAATCTGGGTCGCCTTCAGAGGGGTGGCCGCTGTGCAGCAGGTTTTCTTCATCTGTGGGTGAGCAGGTCATCCTCCCACAGATAACCCCCGAATCAGTGGTAGGTGTGCAGTGAACCCCTTCCAGCCCCCGAAACCCAATGTAGAGCATATTCCCGTTACTGGATTGCTGTCCACTCACAGTGTTCATCTCCACGCTTGACAGGCTGCAGCGACGCTGTTTATGTTGGCAGGCAGGACGCACTTTATCTTCCCCTGGTCTTTTCATCCTCAGAAACCACGCACACCAGTTGAGAAGGATGATTCTTGTCTGAAAGAAAATTTTTGAGAATAAGCATCTCTTCACACAGCCACTGTCTTTGGGTGCTATTGGTATTTTTGCAGCCCAGGTGACTGTCTGGTCCATGGTCTCTGCTTGGTGTGCGCAGGAGTTCTAGGAAATGGTGACAGAGTTTTCCAATGGATTAATTTGCCAATCACTGAGGCTGTTTTCTTATTCTAGCCGTGTCGCTGATTGCCTCAGGCTGGCTATTGCTACTGGGAGTCCCTCTCCTCTGATGGGAGTCTCCTTGATTTTTCCTTACACTTGAACAGCAATATGGCAGTCTTTTCCACCTTCACCAGAAACCATGAATTAAAAAAAACCGCACTCAATAAAGTAGTCAATAAATTATAATTCTTTGTTCTCTAATCTAAAATTCACATGACATCACTGTTTGGAGAAGGCCACTAAAACAGATGCTGGGCTGGACTGGACCACCAAGCTTTACAGTGTTTTGGCTCTGTTCTCATGTTGCTTTCATGACATTTGATTGCAGATTTTAGAAAACAGCTCTGGCTATAGCGTGGAGAAAAGAAGGTAAAATTACTTTGATTTTTTTTAAAAATACTTCGCAAATTTAATCGTTGTGTATAATTTTATTGTTTTCCACATTACCTTAATCCAGCCTTACAGAAAGTGCAGGCAAGCCAAAACTATTCTGGTTCAGATGCAAGCTTCTGTAATTTATTTCAATCAGATTTTAAGAGCTCATTCCAGTGTTTCTTTTCCAGAGCAATATTGTTGCCTCATATAATATGCAAATCTTACATTGTAATTAATATTAGATGTTTTGGTCCATTTATTCTGCCTGCAGATCGCTACTCAGAGCAGATATTCTATGCAGGCAAACATCCCAACTAGACACATCTTGCCTTGTTACTCTGTTTACACTATCAAACTTCACCAAGAAGGGTAACATGCCATTAACTGAGGGCCTGATCAAAAACCCACCAGTATGCAAATAATATTTAAAGAACTCAGCTTTCAACACTAAAGCTCACTCCTCAACCTCAAGTACTCTGTTTTCTGTTTGGCTCAGTACTAAACATTTGTCGCCTTTAGGTCATCAAACATGTGTCTAAAGATATACACCTTTTATTCCCTTCACTGAAATTTATTTTAAAGTCCCTACCCCAGAGCGGGCCAGGGTATATCTCATCCTCTCTTGTCCGCAGGGCATTGCTGTATGCACATTCTTTTTGGCTAGTAAAAATAATAATCATAGAATCACAGAATGGTTTGGGTTGGAAGGGACCTTTAAAGCCCATCCAGTCCAACTCCCCTGCAAGGAGCAGGGACATCCCCCACTAGATCAGGTTGCTCAGAGCCCCGGCCAACCTGACCTGGAATGTTTCCAGGGATGGGGCATCCACCACCTCTCTGGGCAATAACAACTCATTGTTCTAGACAGAAAAAAAGAGAAAGGTCTTTCCATCTTCCATAATGCCTGATGCTGCCATGGGCTGAGTGAAGTCAGGAAGAGCGGACAGTTAGCTGATGATACTCAACGATACTTGGTAATCACGTATCAGTGTAGTGCTCTCTGTAAAAACAACAACTCATAGAACTACATTATAAAGAAATTCTTATGTGCTTAGAAAAAGACTTTAATTTTATTTTGTGCTTTACAGATGTTCTTGACCAGATGAAAAGATGAGGATTTTCAGACCAATTTTCACTTCCCCTTCAGCAGCCATCTTTAACAAGTGTTTTTTAGGCACAGCAGCCAAATACGTAGCAGCTGCACCCTGAGGCTCGTGCTTCATGCATTTGTAGTCTCCATCAGAACCTTACTCTTTCCTTCTCCCGTTTCTCTTCTGACATCTGCTGCTTATTTGAAAATCGCCTTCATTTATGTATTTAGGTTTTGGCAAAATCCTGAGGTGTTTCTAGCTGTTGTGAAGGAGATTCTGAATGCAGAAGCAAGGTGAGATATATTCATTCTCTCTCTTGCGCACACACGCTCTAAGAAGCCAACCACACAAAAAGGATCTGGGTATCTCATTTCTGGTGAAACTACTTTTCAGAACAAAAATGTTTAGGAAGGACTTACATGTTTTTACCAGTAAGAAGTAAACAACAGGTCACTAGCTACTCTACCACATCCCTGATCCAGACATCTATGCAAAGGGTAATGAATTAAAATCCAGCCTTACCCATTTAGGCATTTTCCCCCCATCTGGGTCGTGATGATGGTATTGTAGAACAATAACGGTGACAACAACAGAAAGGCCAACAATAATCATAGTGCTGGCAAAATACTGAGCTGCAAAATAAACGGATAATTAGAGCAATATACTTTGGCTGATATTGCTTTGTAGCTATTACAAGGGGGGTTAATATTCATGCATACGTAGTGTTAAGTTCTTTTTCCAGTGCAGGGATACACATGCTACTTTAGGTACTTGTGAAGGATTTCTCAAAAGCAGAAAGGGCAGCTGTTATTTTGAGAGGATAGCCAGCCTTTAGTAATTGTCTTTGTGCAACTGAGCACCTGCCTTTTCTAAGCAACCTTGAAAAAAATTATTCTCCAATTTTCTTTCAGCAGTATTGTGGAGACTGGCTAGTACTTCTTTTGAAAAGTTTCTCGCTCTTTGAGCAACTACAATGGGAACATTTAATCATGTTTAGCTCTGTATTCCTAATGTCTGGCCAATTGTATCGAAACTGCAACTTCTTCCACGGAAATGTGACTCCCTTACACCTCCCCAAAATACACATAGGTTCTCTGTTTTGTTTGGAGCAGGGAGCACAGAAGCTGTATAGGGGATTGCACCCATCAGAGCCTCTCCTCAATTGGCAACATTTTTCTAATTCAATTGCAGTAGGCTGTTGTACAGGTTGTAATTTGCCGTACTGCTGGCCTTCATGCACAGTCACTGCACCTAATTTGACACAAAATAAAAGTGAATAAAAGCTGTAGTTAGCTTACCAATTAAGGGCACAGAATCAGATGTTGCTGGCATAATTTCGGCCACAAGTAACATGAAGACAGTGAGAGACAATAAAACTGTGATACCTGAAAGATAAAGATGAAATATGAAATTAGATCAGGAGCTGGTAATTACAAGGCAGTGAGGAGCAGAAAATGAATCTGCAGAGTGCTCTGTGCAAGATGCATTCCCACTGCTACCCTCACACCGGCACATTGGTGGTACTCCTGGCCCTTCTTGTACCGCCTCCAGTTCGGGGCAGCAGTGCTGCCTAACTGGTACCAATGCTTGCACAGGCGTAAGTATCTTTAGATCCTTGTAGCTGTCTACCTTTTAACACCATTTGCTAATTAGCTGAGGAGAATCAAAGTAATTCTTGCTGCTTGTCTGCTTTAGAAACATGGTGTGATTTTGAGTATTTGAGCAGATGACACTGGGTTAATTGGCGTGGAATCTATACGTGGTGTAATGCCTGATATTCCTGAAAAACAAATTAGCTCTCTTGGACAGACTTTGGTATCTTTGATATTAGCTGCTGGGCTCTGCACATGGCTATGCCTAAGCAGTCTTGACTGTTGATTTCTGGAGTTTGACCTCTTTTGCTCAGTGATGGGTTCCCATCTTTCTGGACAAGGCTTAGGTCTTTTCTCAGGAGTAGTCTTAAACAATAAGGAGTCGTTGTCAGGTGGAAAAGGATTTAGGAGCAAAGAATTCGTCTTAAAATATGGGGAGGGACTTGTTGATTAGGGAAGCTACTACTCAATTAAACCATGTTCTGGAGAAATGTCAGTTTTGTTTCAGCTTTTAACAGCTATGTTCACTTAGCAGAAGCCAGTGCATTTGCCATTTTGTATGGGACAGAAAGTAACGTTACATATTTAACCTCCATCCTAAGGATCAAGTACTTAAAGTCATCAGACTTATTTCACAAACAAATACTTCAGTTAAAATTCACTATAAAAATTATAATAGCAGCAGTTAGAATCAGTCTTTCTAAGAAGGCACCTTAGACTCTTAATACAGCTTGCTATTAAAAGGAAATATTAAGAAGAATTCCATGTTAAAGTGTTCAGATGCATATGTGTAAACTTAAGCTTTACTCAGTGAACGTGGGATTTTTCTTCAGCAAATAAACATCAAAAAAATGAAGCCCTGCTTCTTAAGGAAGGCACTCAGGGATTGCCATACTTCTGCATGGTTGGCTGGAATTTCTCCATTTCACAACTGCAACGTACCCTAAGGTGAGAGCGAGGGATAATCATCACACAGCTTCAGCTCATGAGCCAGAATGGGGCACACAACCTGTTCCTCCCTTGCCTACTAAGACTGTTTAAAAAACTTTTAAAAGGACAAGTTTTTTGGCTTGGTCGTACTTACAATATCCTATTAAGGATTTACCTAGCGAGATCTTTTCTCCCGAGTCTGCTGGAAGCAGAAAAACTAACAAAGCAAGTGCTGATATGAGTACGCAAGGAATAAGAAGATTGAGTCCATAATAGAGTGTCCTACGTCTCATCATGACCGTGAATGTTACATCTGGGTAGGGTTCTTTACAGCATTCGTAAAAACTCTCCGTTCTCTTCCCAGGAACTCCTGTGTAGGAGAGAAAAGGAAGAAAACCAGAAATTAATGTGAATAAACGGTATATTATATTGTGATTATTTAAAAAAGAAAAAAAGGATAAATGTAGCTTTCTAAGTTTTGCTACAGGTAAAACTACTTCTTTAAGCTTAATTCCCAATTAAGTAATTTTTGTCAGATAATAAAGGAAAACCAGATAAAAGGCACTGAATTCAAGGAGCAATTTTATCACCTACTTTTTCTGTTCATTTTCATCTTACGTCTGTTCTCAGAGTTTCAAATACCACTAGCTAGGGGATTTATTAATTTAATTCCTGTCTTCATTTCCCAGTCACTATCCCATCCATTTCAGCAGTGGAGATGAGGCTGCAGGTTCACAGTTTAAATAAAAAATCAAGAGCTTACCTACTAAATCCCACTCTCCATTTGAAATATAGCCAGAGATATCTGCTTCTTGCATCTGTAAGTCCAAGGACCAGCCTCCGTAAGTCCAGGACCCAAACTTCAGGTTACACTTCTGAACGTCAAACGGAAACCAGCGAACGTCTATGTAGCAAGAGCTTTTAAATATGCCTAGAGTGGATTTTAAATAAGAACACTTAATCTACATGCTTGTTCCACAGAATTTCATGTACATTTTGTAACCAGACCTTGTTCTACGTTGTGCCCTCTGTTCTTGGCTTGTAAAGCATATTTAATCTCAGTTGTGTCTTGATGTGTAAATAGCAAAAGTCAATCATAGAAAAGGGAAGGAACTGCCCCATTCTAACATCACCCTAAGGATTTACCTAGCGAGATCTTTTCTCCCGAGTCTGCTGGAAGCAGAAAAACTAACAAAGCAAGTGCTGATATGAGTACGCAAGGAATAAGAAGATTGAGTCCGTAATAGAGTGTCCTACGTCTCATCGTGACTGTGAATGTTACATCTGGGTAGGGTTCTTTACAGCATTCGTAAAAACTCTCTGTTCTCTTCCCAGGAACTCCTGTGTAGGAGAGAAAAGGAAGAAAACCAGAAATTAATGTGAATAAACGATATATTATGTTGTGATTATTTAAAAAAAGAAAAAGAGGATAAATGTAGTTTTCTAAGTTTTGCTACAGGTAAAACTACTTCTTTAAGCTTAATTCCCAATTAAGTAATTTTTGTCAGATAATAAAGGAAAATCAGATAAAAGGCACTGAATTCAAAGAGCAATTTTGTCACCTACATTTTCGGTTCATTGTCATCTTACATCTGTTCTCAGAGTTTCAAATGCCACTAGCTAGGTGATTTATTAATTTAATTCCTGTCTTCATTTCCCAGTCATTATCCCATCCATTTCAGCAGTGGAGATGAGGCTGCAAGTTCATAGTTTAAATAAGAAATCAAGAGCTTACCTACTAAATCCCACTCTCCATTTGAAATATAGCCAGAGATATCTGCTTCTTGCATCTGTAAGTCCAAGGACCAGCCTCCGTAAGTCCAGGACCCAAACTTCAGGTTACACTTCTGAACGTCAAACGGAAACCAGCGAACGTCTATGTAGCAAGAGCTTTTAAATATGCCTAGAGTGGATTTTAAATAAGAACACTTAATCTACATGCTTGTTCCACAGAATTTCATGTACATTTTGTAACCAGACCTTGTTCTACGTTGTGCCCTCTGTTCTTGGCTTGTAAAGCATATTTAATCTCAGTTGTGTCTTGATGTGTAAATAGCAAAAGTCAATCATAGAAAAGGGAAGGAACTGCCCCATTCTAACATCACCCTAAGGATTTACCTAGCGAGATCTTTTCTCCCGAGTCTGCTGGAAGCAGAAAAACTAACAAAGCAAGTGCTGATATGAGTACGCAAGGAATAAGAAGATTGAGTCCGTAATAGAGTGTCCTACGTCTCATCATGACCGTGAATGTTACATCTGGGTAGGGTTCTTTACAGCGTTCGTAAAAACTCTCTAACTGATGTTAGAAACTAGTTTTTGAACTGCATTTCCCTTTTGGCACGTAGTGGGAGAACGTTTAGAGAAGAACTCAGATTTCTAGATACTGCATTTCAGAAAGAAATGAAGCAGAATGTGCAATCTGTTTCTGCTATTTCCTTTACTTTGTTCAGTAATAAGAAAACCTGAAAGATTATTTGCCATCTTATTAGATTTACATGATCTGGATTTATTCAGGAAAGCTAGCTTCTTATTTTGCACTTGTTGAGTCAGGCCCTGTCATTTAGCAGCTTTCAGAATTGAATTGAAAAACCCCCACCAAGTGGAAAATCTTCTGTCAGAAGAACAGCAGGCAAACCCCTGACATCCTCTGGGGATCTTCAATGGAAAAACTAATTTGTCTGGAAAACATTTGGCTCTGTTGCTGTAGTTTCTAAAGTTCAGGTTCTAGGAAGAGTTAATTCTAAGAATTATGCTAACTGAGTTTGGGAACAGGAGCAGTTCTCCACTGCTGTACATCCAGAGAGTCAGTGATAGATTTCTGATCTCAAATAAATACGAAATACAGACTACTTTTCTTTCAGACTAAAAATTCTTTTGATGAAGCATCCAGTGAATCATTCCAAACAGAAGATACATCCAAGATGGTACTAAGCATCTTGTTGTAGAGTTAATGTAATAGCAGAAACAGTAAATTGAGGAAATAAATTTTTATTAAAAAGCATTACCATGTCTTTAATAAACAATATATTTTTATATTAAGGGCTTTTCTTTTTTATCTTCTTTTTATACTTCCACACTTCTAAAATAGTGCATTATGGCAGAAGAATTTATATAATTGCAGTAAAAAATGTGTCTTGTATGGTGGTTTTCGTACAAAAGTGTTAACCTTGTAATTCATTATGTGTCTAGGCTTAAATCTATCAGATAATGCTAGCTAGATAAATAAAATATCAGAGAATTTATGTCAAATTTGAAGCCACACCATATGTAAGTAGTCTGAGTTATCAAAATTTCCAACATGAAAAGCAGCCTACCTGGTGGCAGATATTGGCAGTGTCCTGAAGAATTGACTAAAACATTAGTGTGAAATGTAGCGTCAAATCTTTCATCAGCACTAGAACAGGGAAGAAAGAAAATGGGTTATATGTTCTTTGACTGGCTGAAAAATATCTGAGACGAATCCATTCTTTGTAAAAGGATTATCTCTCCCCAAAAACCTGACAGCTTTTCTCCTGTCATCAGTTTTCTGTGGCCTGATGCTACTGGATTTGCTCCTGATGAACAACTGTAAGTGAAGGTGAGCCACCTCATTCTCACTCCTCCCCTACCCCACTGCATTCATCACAGCACCTTGGCTCCATGGATTGCCATTTGCAATGTAAGTTCTTTTAAAAATCTTCTCAAGCAGCTGTACAGGGAAGTCTGCTCTCTTGCTGTCTGCATGAACAGCAGCTAATCAATACTGAGGAGACGGATACGCCCGTGTCTCATCTCCCCTTTTGCATGGCTGAACGTTATTACTGCATGTCATACGTAGAACTGTTTAATGCAGCTCCACCCTTCAATAGCTGCTTCGGAACCCACAAACTGGGGTCAGCAAGAAAAAGAAACCCTATTAGAGGTGTCAGTGTAGTGGTGGTGGCCAGGACCGCCCTGACCTGCTGTTCTCACAAGTCTCTAGAAACGAATCATAATGTTACTTGGGGAGAGCTTCAAATTATGAATTGGCAGCCCCTGCCAAGCAATATCTCAACTACATCTGACACTATGACCCAGGAATTTACTAGGCATTAACATTTTAAGAACTTCTAGATGGGAAACAACCGATTTTCAATGACAAAATAAAGACTCTTTCCTATGAAAAGTTTAGTAAGTTTGCTGACCTAAATAACCCTGTAAGAGATGTTTAGATTCCTTACCATTACCTACTTCACCGTTCCCACTTACTACTGCAGGTTTCTGTGGAAAGGTATTTCAGATTCTGATCTATACATCTTTAAAGTGTGGGACCTAGGTATTCAAGAAATGGCCACAGTTATTGGAATGGGTGCCTAGATTAAACTGCACAGAATGTACTGGGAAGGCACTAACAGTGAATGATCTTTGCATCTCAAAATTATTTCAGGAACTGCTGTGTTGAGTTCATGTCTGATGGCTGTTGGCCCTGATTATAGACATAGGCTCCTTTCTTGGGCGTTCACTTGTGCAGGGGATAAGCCAAATGAGAGATAAGCCACTGTCCTTTGTGGTATTGTTTGTAGTGTCCAAAGGGTCACCTTGTGGGGACGGGCTGGCACGCGAGGCACGTACAGTGCCAGCCGCCCCGGGGCAGGGCAAAAGAGCTCCTGCTGCAGTCTGTTCTTTCGTTGAGCTAAAAACCTGCGTTGTGTCCAAGACGGTCTGAACACGACAAGTCTCTGATGTCTCTTTGCCTATTAGTGGTTTAGTATCTCATAATTCTCTAATCACCTTCTAAAACATCAGATGGGGAGAAAGTGAAATATTCATAGTTCCAGCAGAAAAGTGATCAAGGAACCTAGGTTTCATTGCCATGTGGCTTTGCCTTTCATGAGATATATTCTTAAAAGACGACTCAGACTCAAATATGAAATTCTTTTTCTACATTGTGCTTCTAATTGTTTTTTTGAAATGCAGTGCTTCCATTGTCATCGTTACCCTTCTCATTCTATCATGAACTTCAGCTGCAGTTAGCATGTGTGCATTAATATTACTAATTTCTAAACAAATCACCCTTTCATTTTGGATATACTTACTTAAACAGTGAAGCACCTCAGACACTGAAAGTCTCCCTCAGGTATGTGACACGTGTGAGGAAGAACACTGCGATAATTCATTCTTTTGGAACCCTCTAGCCTGCTGTTGCAGAGTGCCAGCTTAATGGCATACACAGTGTGTCATTCAGCAGAAGCACAGAAATGAATGTGCGATTTGTCGGATTCTCCCAGGAACGCTGTCATTTACGGAATCAAGGTAGCTAGGAATAAACGCTCAAGAGAACAAATTTGCATTGAAAAACAGATTAAGCAAGATGAATGTTGCAAAAATACCTGCCCAGTTTGCATGCTGCTCCATTTGCGTACAGAGCATTTGAAAGGTTTTTCAGGCTGGTGTATGGACAACTAAAGTGCTAACTGCCCTGCTTAAACCGCAAACAAGAAGTAATCTTGAGCGGCGGTCACCGTCAGTCTGGTGAACTCTAGCAGAGACCACCTCACACCATTTGGTATTTATCGTACCTGTGAGAGGCACTGCGGCGTGCGGTAAGCCAAGCAGGGACGCAGGCCCTAGAGAGAAGTACTGAATGGCTGACAAATGCTGTCACTGGGGGCTGTGGTCACACTGTCACAATTCAACAGCACCTGTGACAGCGATGGGGATCATAACAGCGATCCTCAGTGGCAAAAGGGAGCACAACTGCAGCTGACATATTGGGTACAGCTATTCTCTAGGTCTTGATGCCACAAAAAGCAGCTCCTGAAGTGGGGAGGGGAGTCAGGTTGGCAAACACAGCAGGGTTCTCTTCTTAGTAGACATATGGCAGAGAAAGAGAGGAAAAACGCCATCAGGAAAACAAACGGTTCATGTCATCTGCACGGGCAAAAAAATCACAACGTACCCTGGCTGCTACAAAACAGCCAGTCAACGTGTACAAAGCACGTGTTTCCAGTACCTGGGCAACAGCACACGGGCCCACACCTACTGCAGAAAAAGGGAAGGTGTTAAAGAGCAGACAGCTCTCAGTGCTGTAGCTTTTCAAACTAAAAAAGTGCCACACACCATACAACGATGCAGCCAAAGAATCTCTCGGTGTCAGCCAAAGGTTCTGCAGTGGGTTGATGGCAATCTGAACAGATAGTTTGAAGAGGAGAGCAGCAAAGATTCTAGCTATTTTTGTAGCAAGAAGAAAGAGTGACACTAAAACTGGCCACGGAAAAATGCAAACACACTTCCTGGCATTTACCTGTCATCCCTCTAGTGACACTCAAACTAAAACTGGACAAGCAGTCCAAAGTCAGATTTGAATTCACCAGTAAACATTTAGACCAAACAAATAAGTTAAGAGGAAATTATCGCTACCTACACCGTTAAACACAGCCAGAAAAGTGTAGTTTTCTAATCATCTCACAAAACCTAACTAGAATGGGTGGTAGGGAGGACATTGTTTATGAAGTATTTGCAAATTTGTGTGAACAGGAGACTGGTAATTTTCCACTATTCCAGAAACCTGGAAAGTTTTGGGAAAGTATTTCAAAACCTAGGTATTTTGATGAGATTATTGTGTCATTTGCCTGACCTTATCTTTGCGACTGTTCATGCTGCAAAATAATCTCATCCAGGCCCCCTTTCGCATGAGAGGTTGGAGCAGCTGGTCTTTCAAAGTCCCTTCCCACCTGGGCTATCCGTGACTCTATAATTCTGTGATCTTCTCTCCTTCCCCACATGAAAAAAAAGCGTGTCTACCTGTTATAGAGAAGAATATCTGGCTTCCAGATGAGTCCATCAGGGAAGCGGACGGTCTTCACTCCCGGGTAGTCAGACATGTTCCACTGTAGATAATGGTCTGTCCAGTGCTAAGACATACACACAAGAAGTAAGTTAGGTCTTCTCCTCCACTGGTTTACTGTGGTTCTCTCAGACTGGATAGCCTGAAACCATCGGCGTTCTCTTGTTAGAGCAATACTGTTTAGCTTCGGGCAGTGAAATGTTTGCAAAGGGAGAATCAGGTCACCTAGAGCTCAATGGAAAGCATAAAAATCTCATTTTCAGTTCACACTGGAATGCACGTAACGGCCTATAAAAGAAGTGTTCATGCTCAGGTGCCAATTTGGGACAGAACAGATTTTCTTTTACAATTCCTACATTAACTTCAATTTTGCTTATCTTCATAGACAACTTTGTTTTCAGTTGGAAATTCTCAGGTTGCAATAACTTGAGTACAGACGTGAGGCAGAAGAGCCAACAGTCACTGCTGACAGGGAAAACTGAGATGGCAGAGCGGTTAAACTGGCATAGAAGGTCTGAGCAGCTCCTGAGCCCTGAAGTTAGGCAACCACGGGGCTGGTGCTCAGCAGCTTCATTCCTGGCTGGCACTTGCTGCACTGGAGGCACCTGCCCGGGGCGATCCCTGCTCCCTTCAACCCATCCTTGGCTGCCAGCGCGGGCAGGGAGTCTGTGGCGGTCAAACCAACAGGGCTTTGATCTGTTAGCGCTGCTGCACCCCAGATACTCTCAGTGAAGCAGGTGGCTGTGCACGGTCATGACCAAAAGCTCTGGCCCAAAGTGCAGCACTAGCAAGCTGGTTACCTCCCCATCTCCTGAGAAACACCAGCGTGAGCTGCTGTATTTTCCTGAAACCAAGGCTGCACTTCACCCCTTACTAAGCAGGTGCCTTGTCAGGATACAAGGGTGGTTACTGTTACACACAGAAGGTATAAATAAGAAATAAAGTGCTTTTTGTTTCACTTTTTTTCTGTATAATTTCTGTGCTTCACTATACTGTGCCTCTCTCTATCCCCATATTATGTTATTTACATTAATTTCACATAGCTGTAGGCGTCACATAACTTATCATGAAAGCTTCTCCAGATCTGCAGTGCTGTTGCAAAGCCAAATGTTTGTCTTTTAAATGTAAGCTTTGAAAGGGGTGAGTAAATGTAAATACTTACCCCTTCCACAACCTAGTGGCCCTTGTCAAAGTCTTTGACAGACGCTAGGGTCAGAAGAAATTTCCAGTGGGTACTGTGGGGGTGATGATACTGATCATTCTCATGGGGGAGGCACAGCAAATTGTTCTATAGAATTCCTTGTGTTACTGTCACAGGCAAGGTGCGGTTTGATACACCGGCCAGGTCCCCGGTTAGCCTCACGCTGCAGGGCTGCAAGTTCATTCTGTACCGCTAGGACACGGCTAAGAGTATACATCACACATCTTTCGTAAAGCCTTTACCATAGGTTTTCTCGGTCTGTGCTTCCATATTTATCTCATTCATTTTTTATTATGAATTTGGAGTGCCTTGTCACCTGGACTAATGATCTGAGTTGTGCATGGCTTTTTCCTTTTGCTTTACAGATAATAGTTTTTTACAGAAATCTTAAATCAGAATATCTGATCGGCTCTGTTCATAGGTTTTTCTTTTCACTGCCTGCTCCGTTCACAGTTCTCTAATTACACCTTGTGTATTGCTCACACTCATCTACACACAGCTTCTGTAAGCTGATCAACTGCTTCTCATCCTTTTTTTTTCAGGATTTTTACATCCATTTTCACAGTAAATAGTTTTACATGAGCTTCCTGATAGACTGTCACTGTATTTTTACTCCTTCATCATTTTGGAATGTAGAAATACTGAGATCCTCACGATAGCTCTATTTTGTACGAAGTCCAGCAATGTAAACAAATAGGATGGGTGGTTTTGAGGCATTTAAACCTGTGGGCCCTCGTTGGCTTTAGGCGACTCGTTCTCAGGAGCTGGCAGGACAGGTCACTTCCCGCGGGCAGGGCGTACGCAGGCCATGAAGAGTAGCTACATTTTTGTAGTAATCAAGTCATCTGCTCATTGCAGTCTAAACATCACCCGCATACAAGATGTGCTAAGGTGAATAAATCAAAAGAAATACAGAATATATAAAATAATCAGGAATTTCCTTAGGGGGGAAAAATCAATCTCAAAAAGGTTAAGGATGCTGTGGGATAAAAGAGAAGGAAAATAAGTGATAGCTTCTTGAGTATGAATTGTCATGTTTTCCTGGTAAGAAATCATAGCAACTGTTGTTATTGCAGCTCAAAGCCAGCAACATGCTGTATTTGATAGTTTTAATCTTGCTGTACAAGAAGCCTGTAAATAACATGAGCTGAATCCTTCTTCCATGTCAACTTTTCTTTGTGAATCAATGCAATAGCCATGCTGTCCTCTGTAGGTCATCAAAATATCCTTCATTTGTTTCCTAAGGCCTAGCACAGTGCAAGAGATGTGCTCTCTAAAAAATGTGACAGTAAAAGAAAAGAGAATACATTTAAACTGAATGAGTTGCTTAGAGAAACTGAAAGGGGTAAAGTTTCTGTGGAAGCAGCGTGCTTATCTTGAATAAGTAAACCTTTACTTAACCCAAACAGTTCTGTTCTGTTTCTGTAATACAGATGGGAATTAATGGAATTAAAGTAATTAAATTTGGAGAAGTAATATAAAAAACCTCTCACGTTCACAGTTAACTTCTAATGCTGACCTATGTTTAAACAACATTTTGATCAACATGGGAACAGCATGGCCATTTTAATTAAAATCCTCTTGCAGTTTCTTATGGAGATAGATGCAAAGCAAGTAGGATGGCAGAGACGTTCATGAGGATGCCAGCAGCAGCTCTCAGGAGATAACGAACCTCTCTGGAACAGATTTTCCCCTGTATCAGAACCATCTGGTGGTTTTTGATCAGAACAGCTAGTACAGATGAAATGCATTTCTTGCAGGTATGGTTCTCTTTCACAATCAAATGATTTCCCATGGCATGATGGGCTTGTTGAAATGGGTGGTAAGGACCTGCACCTACAGTTACTCTCCCTGGGACTCTTAGTACAGCGGTATCTTGTGACGATCAGCAGTTCAGAGTGACTAAATCAACTACCAAGTTTTCAGAAATACCTGAAATGACATCAAGACTTAAATCTCACCCTTACAGCTTTCCATTCAGCTTAGCTTTGTCCACTATCTAGCAACACACAGAACAAAAGCTTTCAAGTTTCCTAAAATTCAAACCCCTCAGCAGATTAAACTCAAAGACCAAAGGGGAAAAAACATACTTTGTTTCAAAACTCACCATTTGTAGCCAGATGTTTGTCGTTAATACTTGATTCTTTTCATCCTGAGAGGAAGGAAAAGGAGAGAGAGAAGAAAAAACAAAACCACAGCTTAGTGCCATACACTTAAAACAACAGTGGTAAATGGATTTGATTATCATGAAATAGACAGTTGTACTGAGGTACCTTTTAAAGCAAAAGGAATTATTGCCTCAAACTCACTGCAACATAAGTTTTCACAGGTACTTTTAAATGTATTTCATATTACCACAGTCAGTCAAACTGTTTCCTGAGAGTATCCTCCTGCCAGGCTCCTCCCTGGGGCTCGCTCCTTAATAAAGAACGCCAAAAGGCAAAGCAGATTGTAGTAGGGGTGGCCTCAATCACCTTTGTCAGGAGCAGCCCTCTCACAAATTGACCTTACACGCCACACATACGCAGATAATAGAAAAAATAGTGAACAAAAAGTGTGACTAAGCTGGGATGATGTGTGTTGGGGCTACATTGAGTAGCTTCTTCACAGGCAGGTAGCAGCAGGGCAGAACATTATCATTCTGCCAAGCAGTTCCAATTTGAAGGCCTTCCCCGTAGTCAAAGCTTCATTTCCAGTCGAAGGAAGCGTCACGGCAAGTTCCAGTCACCTGTACAGAGCAACTGGCAGAGCTGCTCGTACATCTAGACCTCTACACTTAAATCTGTCACTCCTGAACTTCTTGTTCCTAAATGCCAAAAAAATGGCCCCCAAAAAAGTTTAATCACATTTCATACCAAAAAAAAAAAAAGCTTTATTTTTTTTATAATACTCTTTACTCTTCTGCTGTTGTCTGGTGGACTTTTAACTGAACAAAAGTCTTGGGAGACCTTTAACTGAAGCCATTTTAGAGCAGCACAACAGTAAAAAAGTTATACAGCAGGTAAAATCAAACACAGTGCAAGGGACAGTGGTATTTTAAAGCAGGTGAAGCCTTTTGAGGAGCAGCAAACGTATGCCAGTGGTCATGTATAATCACAACTACATGTACAACAGACAGACAAAAAGATTTTAGGTAAAGAGTGGTGAATAAAAAGTCTGCCCTCAAATGCACATTTCCACCTCCATTTAAAATGCAGAATAAAATAAAAAATGTAAGGAAGCACAGACCATAGTGGTGATTCGGCACTTTTCCTCTCTATTTTCTGCTTCATCACCTGCATGAAGCTTACTTTTTCAGAACTATCTCCAGTGAACAACTCATTTAAACAGCATCCTGGGGAACCAGGTCTCTTTAACCCTTCGGTTTCAGGAATACTTTATTAACCTGCATTGACTCGGCATGCTGAAGATGTCAGCTAGGCAGAGCAGTAATTAGTTTGCAACAGTAGCTGTTATTCTCTAATCAAACAAACATTTATTTGGTGCCTCTCTCAACAACCTGCTTATAGTGTTAGAGCACAACTGAACTGGTTTGCATGGGATCTGTAATTCATGAATGAAGAAACAATCCTTACGAGATCATTCATATCTAAACTAAAGTCTATGGACAGGTGTTGCAAACTAAGGACGCGTAAAACCTATATATGGTTCTATTCATCATAGCCATATTCAGGTCAGATGTAAATGCCACCAATGAGAACTTGTCATTAAAAGTTTGGTAACATCTCCTCAGGGCTCTGTGTGCTGTCCCAGATGAACATGACAAACTGCTGTAATGCAATGTCCCACCTATGGCACCACTGGGTGCCAGGAGCACCACTGCTGTGTGGTTTCTCTGCAGGGCAGATGCAGTTGTGTTGCTTTTCGCAGGTGCTAACTGGCTACTCAAAGGTGCGGAGCAATTCAGAATCCATTACGTTGTGGGAGGCTCGTTTCAGAACTATTTGCTGAATGGCATCTACTCTTGCATGGTTAAATTCTGAGTTAAATTCACATTTTATTCCCAGTGTGATCTCTTTCTACGCATGAATGGGCCCTGCCTTAGATTAGTGATGTTTCAAAAATTCCCTTTTCAGTAGCAGCAAAAGGTTGTGCTGAAGCTGGAGTGCTGCTGATGCTTAAGCTAATGATAGGGTGCGGGGATTTAATTTGAAGCCCTGAGCCCACAGCAGAGGCAGATGAACTGTTTGAGGAGTACCAGAAAGGAGCTCTACCATCAACCAGCACACATCACAGCACCAGGCTGGAGAGCCACCACCGAGCAGTCACACTGGCAGAGCCGAGGGGCCAGCAGTAGACTGCTGATGGTTCAGCTGCCTGTCACCCTGCTGGCTTTGCCCGCAGGAGGCTCTGCAGACGTCTCCTGAAAGCCCAGAGTTACTCTAAAGTGGGATCTCCTGAGAGCATTAACTTGTACAGTGAAGGCAAGCCCTCAGTGAAGATGGACCATGCTGTTTTCCTGGTGTTTCTGTGTGTTATTTTAAGCATTTAGGGCCTGAGAGAGTCTATTTGAACAAACTAACTCCCACTTGGATCACTGTATTTAAGGTTCCATCAGTGTTTGAATCGTAAATCCCATCATTGCTCCTCAACTATAAAAACTTTGCTGCATGCTGAGACTTAGTTTAGAGTGGTGGGGTTTTTTATAGTGTTTATTGGAGCAAATGGCTTCTGACATTTTAGTCATTATGGGATTGACTCACCCCTCGCTCTGACTTTAGAGGGTTTGTCCCTCTCAGTGGTCCCAAGTGAAGCTGGTAAAAGGTGGGGCAGGAGACATCCTGCAGGGTTTCTCCCAGCTAGGGGAGCTTTTTAGACACTGCTTTAAAAGCTTTGCAGCAAACTGCGTTAACACTGTTTATCATCAGAGCTGTGTAGTACTTCCCCATAAAGTGATGGGCGGGCTTGAAATGCTTTGTAGGACTTCACCAGTTTTTGTCACTTTGCAATATTTTGTGAACACTTACCTACAGAAAAAGTGTTGAACACAAAAGCAAGGCAGCTCCTCTTACAAATCCCTTCTACTATGAAGGAGCAAAGAAAAGGGACTTTATAGAATCATAACGTTGGAAAAGACCTCTAGAATCATCAAGTCCAACCATCAACCCAACACCACCCTGTCCACTAAACCATGTCCTGGAGTGCCACATCTACACGTTCTTTGAACACCTCCAGGGATGGTGACTCCACCACTTCCCTGGGCAGCATGGTCCAGTGCATGACCACTCCTTCAGTAAAGAAGTGCTTCCTAATCTCCAACCTTGTCATCCCAATGGTCTTCCCCACACCAGCTACTTTTGGTTACTTGCTGCTCAGGTAGTGCTGGCCAAGCAGTGCAGCTAATGAAGGTAGGTTCCACGCGCGCAGTGGAAGGTGAGTGGGACGCACTTCAGTCTACTTGGTTCATAACTGTAGGTATCATCTGTGAGGGCAGGTGGCACATTGCTGCTGGACTGCTTACCGTGTTATTTTACAGCAGCGTAGTTAATGAAGAGAAAGTAGCTGACATCAGGAAGACTTGAATGATTCTTCCTTCATTTTTGAAGGTAGAGGTAACAATTTCTGGAAGTCTTTGAAGGGAATTGCACTGTCTCCATTCTTCCAGTTCCCATCTCTGGTTTTGTCTGTCTTTTCCATTTAAAAAGTCTATCAGACTGATCACCTTTGGAAACACAGTATCAGATTCCCACATTCTCCTTCCCTTACCCTGTGTTCAATGGAATCCATAAAAGAAATTATGGAAATCTGACAATACTTTGTGAAGGGCATTAGCCTGGACGTTACAGACTTTGTAAGGAACATTATCTGCTGACTTTCAAAGGGACATCAGCACATCTAGTATCCACACTAGGAAAGCTATGCAGCAAAAAGAACAGGGAAAAAGAAGAAAAATAAGCCTGCATGCCTACAGACTGGCACGCAGACAGTGACATGCAGCACCTAGCAAGGAACACATACTTCCTGGAAGACTTGCACAAAGTGATGTCCTGACTAAAATCTATCAGCTGTAATTCTTGCACTTCAAATCCAGATTATTTATTTTTACATGGTTGCATCTCAGCTAAATTAAAGAAAAAGTAATGCCTCTTTGAACTGGGCTTCAGTTACTATGAACCTTAATAAAAGAGTTTGTAGAAACATTTAAAGACAACTCTTGTTATAGCAATAACCTGACTGGTACCTCCTAACAAGACTGATGTTAGTAATTGTCGTCTGAAGTTAAAAATGGGCTGGCAGCCAGTGAAACACATAAGGCACTCCCTATATAGATTTTCACTTTTGTTTGCTTGAATGTCATCCTACTGAGGTTAATCAGTTCATTAGCTCTTACCTCATTGTCTCAGCACTTGCTCATTAAACGTTCTCAACATCTTCTGATCCACAATGTAAAATTACTATCACCTATTAATGTTTTTTTCCCCACACGATTTAAAACCCTGATATGTTTAATTTTTGCTTCACACAGCTTGGGGTTTTCTTCCTCTTCCTTTTTAGGGTCCTGCACTGAGCTCACTAAACTGCATAAAGTGAAATAGCCTGAATTCTTACAGGATTAGTACTGAGGGAACGGGCTGGGGGGTGAGTTACGCACCCATAAAATGGCCAGTTGGCTCAGGCTACGGCCATACTTTAGGCAACGTAGTGATAGGATGAATCTGACCTCCTCGAAACTTACGGAGAGTAGTGAAGGGGCTGGACTTCTCTGTTCCTGCCCGTTGTGCTGGTGCACACCAGCACCCCGTGTGCCCAGCCTCCAGGAGAGGCCAGGGCAGCACGCGGACCAGCTTCACCCACCTGAAGCCCATCTGAGATCACCACAGTGATCTCTCGTTCTTTACAACACTAAGTCAACATGGAGGACCACTGGAATTATCCCCTCCTCATGTGCCAAGGTTAACATTAAACTTTTGTATTAAAGGGGGCTCAAGACTTCTTAGTGGTGCAAGCAGAATTGAGTTTTGCTATCCCAGGGCTGAGGATAAAACTCAGTTACTTAAAAAAGCCAGCCTGATGCTTTTGCGAGGACACCGAAATGAAAACTGCAGCCGCTTGCCAAGGACTCCCTCTGGTCATCCAGAGGTGGGGGCTGTAGCTGCAGCAAGTCTTGAAGAACGTAGCAGAGGGTGCAGAGTCGGGCTGCCCCGCAATGGGTGCACACTCATGGCCCCTGAAGCCTAGCGCATCACCTACACTGCACATCCCAAAAGGCAAGATTAATTAAAATGCAAATTTGGATGGAATTCAAGAATATTTTACGTTTTTTTGCATAGGAATAAAAAGCTACACAGAGAGTTGGCAAGGAGAAATGGGTTTTTAGGCAACATAAAGATGACAAAAAAGGCAGTGTACAGGATTTGTGAGATGAAAGAGGTTTGAACTCCTGATGCCTCTTCCCCACCTGACCTCCCTTTCAGCACAAAAGGAACAGGTTTGTGCAATTACCCTTCACTTCTCCCGCACTCAGCAATATCCCTTTCTATCAGAGTAAAGTGGTTTTGGCTCGGCCTACAGCACGTATTTCCAATTATGCAGAAAATGCTATATAAAGAAGCACTAACAATGCAAAAATAATATTAATAATATTCCGTGGTCCAGCATGGGAGGCTCAACACCAGGACAGGCCACAGAATGTTTCTGATTTCTTGAAAATAGATTGAAAAGGTGCAAAATTATTCCATGAAATGTCAGAAGTGGAAAATACAAATTTTCACTCTTTCACTGCATTATTCTCAAGACCACTTCAAACTTAAACACGTGTTTATATTTGGTGTTCTGACTTTTGCCATATCAGTGAGATTTTTATATAAAAACAGAACTCTGACATCTGTGACTTCATCTTGGAGTGGTACAGCCTACTGCTGGAAAGCAACGCTCCTTCAAAATTACAGCAACGGTGATTCTGTAAACTGTTGTGAGCTGTTTACACAGAGTTTAAGACGATGTGTTTTACTGCACGGCCCGGCAGCATGGTGTGCCAGTTCCGCGCGACGTGGCCTTGGGCTTGTGCTCGCCTTAGGCCAGCTGCCTTTACGTCAGCTGCTCGCTTGCCCTGGTTCTGTTGGTGCTAAAAACCTCCTGAGAGTTGGTCTTCATGATTTTATACTCCGTGCTGCTAGTGACCGTAGCGAAAGCCGAAGGCATTTAGGACATGACCCCTTCTTCTCTTCCCCATTCCACTTCAGCACTAAATTCAGCCCCGAGGCACCTTCACTGCTGGGATGATATCTGACTGTGACTTTCTCACCTCCCAAATCAGACTCTCCGCTCTTTCAGACCTTGAGGGAAAGGTATTGCAGCTGTGCTTGGGATTTAGAGAAATATCTCCCGTAGCATTCAGGTGAGTTTTGCAGTTAAATCTCTGAAATCCAGCCTGAAAATGTCTTCCTTACTCAGTGTGCTTGTTGGTCTTGGATTTAATTTCTTCTAGCTTTTTTTTAATCAAAGAATTAAAACCTTAAGGCAAACCAAAATGTGAGTAGTTAATTAAAGTGAAATTTGAAAAGCAAACTCCTTTTCTATTGAGCTCTTAGGTTTATTAGATTTGTGATGGATGGCATATGAATTGCTCTTCATACTCTCTACATTTGTGAAATAGAGAGCTGCTCTGCAGAATCCCTCCTGACTGGGGAAAAGTGGCGTTTTGTTGCTGGAGATCACACAGGCTGGCACAGACTGCTGCCGCTATCCATTTTTATTTTTTAAGAAGGCTGACTTTGGACTGTAAATTCAAAGAGAAGCAAGGCAATAAATGGCTATTCCAGAACTAATGGAAATGCTTAGAGTTATATGGGAAACAGGCACCTTGCCTGCACGGAGACCCCCTCCTCACTCCTACTTTCACTTGGGATACGGTGAGTAAAGTTCTTTGCAGCCCCTACTTCTCTAGCCAGGAACAATGCAGGGCAAACCTTTGGCATATTCCCAACACAACCTGCTGCCCTAAGCACTGTCCGTAATCTTGACGGGCAGCGCGGCGTACCAGTCCCAGATGTAGTGACAGTTCCTCCGTTTCCTATTTGAATTAAAAAATCAGCCTTTTGCATCATGAGAAGGGTGCAGCAGAACTGAAGGAGAAGGCACAGAGAATGTACCACTGAAAAGGAGAGGGCAGCTGAGGAGTATTTGGGAAAGGGCTGAATTATCCATGCAAAGCGTTCGGGCTAATGACTGGTGTACGTATCAGCCCAATTTCATAGACAAATTTATAAATATCTGTGGGAGAGGGCCACTGTTAATCCAGTGACGTTTCCTGCGGGAGAAAGGTGGGATTAAGGTCTAACTCCGCTCTCATTCTGTTTATGTATTGTTCTTGTTTTGGCTTAGAACCACGACCTACATTCAGTGACTCCTCTCTCTGGCCGTATTTACTGGGACTACCCTTTGTACAAATTAGGGAGTGGGCCACGCTCACTAGAAATAAGGCTGGATAAACCCGACATTCCAGCTCACGCCACCTCTCTTTAGCAGACAACCTGTCTCCATAAATGTTTACTTAATCAGAATGAAACGTTCAGAGTTCAAGATACAGAAGATGTATTTCAAAGCAGTATCTCCTTAGGTCATTTTCCTCTGAAAGGCGCACATCCAGGCTGGCCGATGGCCTGTTCCATGTGGAATGCCATTTTCCTGATGCACGGGGCTGCGGAGTGCAAGAGGGCCAGCAGCACGTGGAGCTAGCCAGCTGTGCTGTCCTGCGCCTAACTTGTGGGAATTACTCTTACGGCATAGGATACTGAGTATTTGTAGAGCGTTTTCCTGCCGTGACAGTTTGTATGTGTCCCATGTGAAATTGTTCAGACTACTTATTATCCTTCGGAGGCTTTTAAATGAATTATTATAAATGTGATTAAATGAGTAGAAAATCAACAAACGCTTTTTAAAAAATGACTTTGTAAATCTTCCTTCTGACCTACAAGCACATTAATTTCAGCAAATTAAACACAAGGAAAATGGTGCCCAGCTACAAATAACAATGCAACAGTGCCAAATGAATACTTTAGAGCACTGTTATGAAAGTATTACCCAGCATTACAGATTTCAGCACTGCTATAAATATACTCAGCAGCGCAGCCTGTGCACAGTTACACAGCCCAGCGTGTAGCGGCTTAGGCTGCCACATCTGCTGACATTCGTTCCAGATGTTTGCGTGTAGTAACAAGGACAAGCAGAAGAGACAGGCTGAGGAAATAACAGAAGTAACGAGCAGGAATAACGCAGAGTGTTACCAGGAAGGGAAAGCAGCATCTGCTGTCGGGTGCAGAGGGGTCCTGGGGTGCGATATGCAGAGGTGCAGGCTTTAGCTGTGGTGAATCCCGTTACGGTGAGCTCCTGGTTTCATGTAGTGGAAACTGCAGGAGGGTGGTCTGTAAGTCACTGGGCAGCACCGGTGAGAAACAGCAGCCGGGGGGGAAGGGAATGGGAGGGGAGAAAAGGAAGTCTCCTGGTGTGTGTGGTGGAAAGATGCCCTGAGCTCTGGACTAGCTACAGTTCTGGTCAGTGTTTAACACCCGAGCCAGCAGATATTTAATACAAAGTTTGCTGTGAGCTTACCCACAGTTACAGTTCAAACCTAGTGACTGTAGAGCTTGACCTGTGTGCAAGTCTGAAAAAAACGGGGATTTTCAGGTATGTGTTCTGTGTGGGTACTGAAGCCTGGCGTTCACCTGTCCCATGCACGGTGCAGGTGCACAAGGAGAGAAACAAAGGAGTGAGGAACTAAACCTGAGTACAACTGACAAGTATGCTTCTGCTTGTAGGTAAAGTTCTGTGAAAGTTTTAATGTTGCTAGAGTCAAAATGCTAAAATGGTACTTAAGCGTTCTGTGATGCTGGGATAGGAGGAGATGCTCATTTTTTACTTTTTGAATATCTTAGTCTTTTCTTTAAAATAAAAATTAGAAAATCATTTGACTTTTACCTGGGTTAAGGCTGAGTTTGGAGTGTGAGATGAGGAGTCTGATTGCTTTGCTTAACTGAGTTCAGGTAAAATCCTAAGGAGGCAGTTGTTTGGGTTTGTGGGTTTTTTGTTTAAATTGCACCGTGTGCTCTGTTTTACAAGTCTGAAAAGCTTCAGTGGTTCCTCCCCACCAACTAATCTTACATGCTTTCTCAAGAAGCATTTGCTCTCTCCCCAACCACTTTATCTTGCTGTAAAAGAAAGGCAGTTTGCTCAAAGCGTACGCAGGTCTTCCCAGATGGATGGGAATCTTGCAGCGCAGAAAAGCTGCTGGAGAAAGAGCACAGAAGAGCCATCTTAACTCTGGGCAGAGGATCTGCTTCAAATGGGGGAGCGTGTTTCTGTTCCATGGATGCTCTGACAGTTGTGCTCGCTATCGACTGTAACTGGGCTTTGTCCTGGCAGTGGGCTCCAGATGTATTTTTGCTGAGTTTCACAGAAAAGAAGCAGAGATTATTATAAATAAGAGCCTCATGATGTACTCTTTGTGTTACCATGGGGACGTGATTGTAATAGCAGTCTTTTTCTTTTTTTTTTTTTTCAGTACACCATTGTTAATAAAGAGATTGTATTTAGATTTGGACACGTTCACCTTTGCGAAGACAAGCAGAGATCAGGCCTGTGAAATGGGCAGAGTACAGAATACCTAATAACTTACTTCAGCATGTCCTGTGTGGGGAAAAAAGTATTCTTTCGAAGAGCAAGAGGGGGAGGTTGCATTTTTTCAAGTTCTCTTACGAATGCCCATGAATCTCACTGTAGGTTTCACTCAATTCAATTATTAAATATAGCATAGAGCTTAAAGTGCAGTTACATTTATTGCAAGCACGCAAAGTAATAACTGTGTTCTGCTGCTTTCTTTACAAATAATTCCTGATTCCATTGTATTCCGTGGCAGACTCCTGCTGAGAGGACTCAATCCTGAATTAGTGTTAAATACTGGCTCTAGGTGCTGATTATCATTCTCAGTCTGACACAGATAGGCATCCCAGCTCCGAACACATGCTGGGATCTGGGAACTACCAGCCATTCCACAGGCTAAGAGGGAATAATAGAGCCCCCGTAGCCCCACTCCTTAGACAGCGTTAAAACAAGAGGGAATCAAAGCTTTTGAACTTGATGTACTTGCCTAGAGGTTAGCTGCAAAACATAGGATTTGGAAGGTCAGGCTGTAATGCCAGGACAGCATTATGCCAAAGGATTTGACTCTAGTTTTATTCTTGCTAATCAACTTAAAGCCATATTTGAATTTACATATTAAGCCTTTTTCCTCAAAATGTGCATAAGTCATATGGAAATGCTGTTACAGCATGTATATTTAGCAAACTAAAGCGGAAGGAAAGTGGATGATCCCTTCAAGGAGAGAAGAGAAAGTTCTGGGAGAACAAGGAGCTGAACACAAAGCTGTCTTCCTCTCCCTTCATGGGATCGGGCATTCTTCTGGCCTATTTTTGTGAGTAACAGCAACAGAAGTTTCCGCACCTGACCAGAGCATGTTGTCCATGTTTTAGCATCAGTTCACATGATGAAACTGCAGAACCTCTGAGGAACAACAGAGCCACAGAGATAGAGGCATCTGACAGGACACAACCATGAGGAAAAGCTCCGTCCAGTGTGAGTGGACACAGTCAAAGCTAGCTTCAGCGGAGCAGGCAGCGAGGTGCCACTCCTCACCCCAGACAGTCTCCCTGACTACACTATCTCCATCTTTCCAAGCGTAGGCAAGTTGAGCAAGGAGGAGCTCCAAAATTCCTGTGATATGTAACACAATCCATCACCCTCGATATCTTGGGGTCTCAGTTCAAGCTAGGATACAGCACAGACGTCACCATGGCAATTAAAACATCCCCTGGAGAGGGGCACACTACAAAATACATTGCTTATCCTGCTGAACGGCTCTGCGGCTCTTGACGCAGAAGTATTACAAAGACACTTTAATAACTCAGGAAGAGAGGATGAATCAGCATTACAAAATTCTAGTTATTCCGTACTCTACATCCTCTGAGGGACAGGTTTGAGAGTCCTCTTTTGTAGGGTTGTTTTCTTCAACCTTCCCTTAAAATCCTTATGGTCCCCACGTCTCCTTAATGCCTGTAAAGAATCACTGACAAAGGCACTGAGAAACCGTGAGCTGGGCTGAGAGGAATATATTGACGAAAATCACTTCAAAGATGCAACAGGCGTCATGACTGGAGTGTCAGCGCACCCACACAGTCCTTCAGGCTGCTGTCTTCTGACACACCAAAGAGCAAACTCCCTCCTGTGCAAAGAACACCTCTGTCTGCTGGAGTCAGAGACGGATGACACTCGAAAGGTTTAAAAATGCTTATTTGGATATCTTGAGCTCAGTAAGTGGTTCAGTCAAACTTAGCAGTGCTCATGATTTTTTCTCTCTTCACTCTTGCATTCAGTAGCACTGGTGGTAGTGGGTGCAAGTCCCGCTTCTTTCCTCTCAAACACTGCACCAATACAACGTGTAGTTACTGAGAGTAACTCTGGGGATGGACGCCAACCACAGAAATATGTTCATACTCATGGCTGAACACAGAAAACAGGTCAATAAGAGTCCAAGTGCTGCATAATTAAACGTGTATGTGGCTCCACCAGCTCTGCACATGGTTACTGATCGTCTTCCCCCCAGGCTACTCCGTTACGGGATCATCTAAGAAATATGGAGACGTGATTATGGGCCATGCCAATGTGGCTTCACACCACTACCGGAGGAGTCTGCAGAGATGAACTGGATAAATACCATATTCTTATGTTGCTGCCAACGAGCAGCAACGTGGCTTCACGCCGTGCTCTTAGCACTTCTCAGCTAGCTGCTGCTGAAGGCAGTGTTAACAGCCTTTCCCTTTTACAAATCAGATCCTAGTTTCAGGTAGCAGGCACGAATGTGCAAGCATAAGTGAAGGTTAACGCTGAATGTAAGTTTACTTCAGGCTTCTTCTGGTTTTTCTTGGAAAAGAATTCTTTTAATTTTGACTAAATTAAAAATTCAAGATAGATTAGTTAACGTATTAAAAATAAATTAAGTAATTAAAATTCTAAATTAATTTTTAAAGATTTCTTTTTCTGTATAGCGCTTGTACATATATGCTTCCTGCTGCCAACTCATTGTGAGATCTTCCTTTTTTTTTTTTTTGCCTTTTTTGTAACTCAGATATATTCAGATTGGACACAGTTGGATTGTTTAGTAGTCTATTCAGGCAAACATGGTGAGGAGTTCAGGAGAAACTGAAGACTTCACATCTGTATCATCTAAATTTGAAGCAATTAGCATTTGAATGTTTCTATGTTAACACGCTGCTCGTAGATAGCAAAGTGTTTGTGTGCAATCCGTTGACAATACTTTGTTCAGCCGCTGTCAGCACTATTAGATTTGTAAATCACTGACAATTTTTACAGTGCGTGCTTTTCTGAGAGAATAGGAGGCCCTGTATCTGCACAGGTTTGAGAATACAGCCCTAGAAAGAGAGGACAGGAACAGAACACCACGTACTCGGCTGCTCAGGAGCCACAGCCCGTCAGGGCTGCCATTTAAAATGTTAAACCGCGGCTGGTAATCCAACCTTGTCCCCAAGCTCCCCTGGTGACACGGGTGCTCCCAAGGACGCTGTCAGAGGCTGGGTGCGTTGTTTTAGCAGCACGTACTGCCCTCCCTTGCCATCGTCCCCGACGGGGCTGCGGCACCTCTCCTGCCAACCTGTGCCCCGCACAGATCGCGCCGCGGGAGCGGAGAACTCACCCAGCCCACAGCACGTCAGGAAGCCTTCTCCGAAGAGAAACGGATGTGAACTTGGCTGTTCAGTACTGACATGATGTATTGTCTAGTACTTGAATATGACAGAAATATTGTCATTTTGACTCTAGATAGTCTTTAAAAAAAGAGCAACAGTTCTGTGTATTCCAGGGAGTATATTCATTTCAGTCCCCAAACTTCTGTGAATTAAAAGCTTTGTATAAGACCAAGTATTAGTTAGCCAGATCTGACTCCCAGAAATTATGTCTTGTGCTGTAATTTTGCTTTATTAGCTGATTACTGAGGATTAGTAATAATTGCTGCATAACGTGACTTTGCAAATTCTCTTGTTCTAGTAAGAGGTCCTGAGTAAAATGTGAAAGCTGAATGTTCCGGGCCCTGTACTCTACAGCAATCCGTCAAAACAGAATTATATTCTAGGACCTCCGTCATACTTTTCACAGTAAGGATGCAAACCTCTTCATCACAAGTGGCATCCCAGTAGATGTCTGCTCACATTTTAAATTAATGGAGCACCCACACCAATGTAGTTAGAAAACAAAGAAATGAAGCACTGAGCTTTTATGATTCGTGCTGACTATTTATATCGTAAAGGATGAGAAAAATATTAGAGAAACTGCTTTGCTTTACTCATATTAAAAGCCAACCAAGAAGAACTCCAATGGATTTGTATTACAATTCCAAAGACAACTTCTGTGGAACCAGAAAGCAGAAGAGAAGGTCTGATGTTCACCTGCCACAAACATCTCCAGTGTCCTCCAGCTGACTATTATCAGGAGGTTTTTACAGCCTTTAGTCACTCCTTCTTTCCTTCCTGCAAACTGCCTTAAATTAGTTTAAATTCATTGCTTCCCATTCCGTCCCACAGAATACAGACTATTTAAAACATCTTTCCAGATCTAGTACTGTTTGAGAAGACCAGGTAAAAGAAAGATGCTGAAGGGAAAAGTAGCCAAAAAAGCCAGAAGATATTTAGAAGCACACAAAAAAAATAGACAAATATCAAATATTCTCTTTGTATATCAGTATCTCACCACAGTAGGCTAGGGAGATCCATTACCAGAATATTTTAGACTGTTCTTTGAAAAGATCTGTTCTTCATATTTCATGGGGAAGCAGAATACTCTGCTTTCTGCTATAATCCAGTATTAAACCAACTAAAAATACCAGAAAGCGTATCCCAGTACTGTTCCAGTTTTCTAAACTCTCAGGAATAAATCATGGTAGAATGGAAGTGGCTGCAAGATGAAAGTGAAAACAGTTTCTCCCTTCAGCATGGAGGGAATACAGAGCAAGCAGCAAAGTGAGAGGAAAATAAAGCCTGGAGAGACTTTTTCTAAAATACACAAATGAATGCTAAAAATTAAAAGAATAATGCCAATTTGATGAGCTGCTAGCACACCATTGTTTGCAGTGAGGCTGCTGAGGTTTGATAAACAGCTTAGGAACGTCTTTAGCACCATTGCTCAACAAGCCTCTTGATTTGGTTGTTTCACTCCTCTTTCCAGATTTAAATTTCTTTTTTGATTTTGGAGGGGTTTTTTTAGTGGGGAAAATGCTTGTTTTACAGTCTGTTTCTTTACAGAAACTGTTCTGCTTCTTGAATGACAGCATAATTTTCTTTTTTCAAATTTCCAGCTATTCCACATTACCATCTTGCCCGGTGGGCCCAGGGTACTGATTGCACGTGCTGAGTTGCGGGTTCTTACGCAGAGGCTTTGCTAAGCACCGTATGTGAGTCATTGAACCAGCTCTGTCACTTACGCTGCGGAAAATGAAACAGGGACAAAAGCCTTTGAATGTATAAATCTAAGTCATACAAGTAACCAAGGGCGATGTAGGCTGAGCAAGCTTTGAGTTCAGATAACATTTAAAAGTTTGCATGCTTTCCTATTTTCTTTGGTCTGTGCAAGTGAGTTGAACAGCCTAAAGGAGCGGGCGTTCTCCTGAGATTCCCTGCTGCTCACCACATACAAACAACTATTCAGTGCTTTTCTTTTCCCTAAGTAGAAATTTAAAAAAGAAACAGGAGAAACTGGAAAATAAGTGAAAACTGTTGTGTAGTAAATTATTTAATTAGCTAGTAAATGTCTGGTGGAACCATGAAAGATTCCTGACTAAATGATGTTACGTAATGTGAGTAAGAACTGGAATATTTGTGTAGATAAATAACTAAATCAAACTTTCTTACATAAATTATTGAATGTTGATTCTTCTGCTAGGAAAAAAAATCCACAAATAATTTATGATCAGAGTTGACCAAAATGGACACATTCATACCCGCCAAAACATTTGTCTCCAGAAGTCTTGCTATTGAAGTCACAAGCTAAGACAGGATCGATCCAGCACTTCCCCAAGCTGAGCAACTTGGCTCACAGAGAGATGGAACTAGCTTGGTTGTTTCTAAAGATATGCCAGAATTTAAGTGAAGAAGAATGACCAGTAGAAGCTTGTGAGTAGTTTGAGCTAATCTAAATCCAAACTCAGTACAGGTCAGATTAGAAAAATGACTGCTCCAAAAATGGATACAGCCAACTGCTTGGTCCTAGAGGCACTGGTGCCAGCCAAGGGAGTAGGAGCGTGGGGCCAGAATTTGTGAGAGCATCTCTTTCAGCAGCAGTGCTCAGATCAGCTCAGGACCTCACAAAATGGTGTCCCAAGTTCCACACAGAAAGCTGGTATAAACTCTAGATTCAAACCAGAAAGCCCCAGAACACAGCAATGTTTTCAGCAGTTGCAGAGTAGAATTGCTGAAACTCCTTAGAAAAATCTAAGAAGACGTACTGACGACAATTAATATCAGAAAGCCACTGGTCTGATCCCAATGCAATAATTCTTCTAGTTTTAACTTTAGCATTTTTATGCTAAAGCTTTATTTAACAGTCTTGTACGCTTCAACAGTTATTATGATATTAATGATTCTGATGTTAAAATAATCTAGTCAATCAAAATATAATTAGTTTGTGAATGTTTTGGAACAAAGATGATATTTTCAGCTGTGTCTACATATTGTCTAGCAGAGGGAGAGTCTGGACTGTGACTACAGTTAAAGTTTATGGAATGATAAAAATAATACAAATACCTGCCCTCATACAGAGGCAGTACTGACCTGTCTTTGGGCATGAAATTAAACTCATTCAATCCAACCAAAGCCTCCAGCAGATGGATTATTTCCAGTGCATCCAAATATTTCTTAAAATATGGTACCCAAAATTTCACATAACTTTGGCTTTGAAAAAAACATGCATCAAATTAGGTCACACCAGTCCTGCTCTACTTTTACAAGACAATGCTAAATTCTAGTTTTGCCCTCAGTATTCTCTGAGCCCCTCTCAAACTTATGTCATCTGCAAATTTAATAAAAATACTACATATTCTATCTTTCAGGTGAAATGAAATGAAAACACTGACTCAGGTTCCTGGGGAATCTCACGATGTAACTAAATCTCACCATTTTGACAGTGAACACTGACAACTACAGTAAGATTTTCTAACCAGTTCTGCCATGAGGGTTTACCAAGGCCTTATGCTCTAGTTTTTTGCTAAGAACGTTATTCAAAAAGGCTTTAGTAAAGTCAAAATACATACCTTGCTGCAAATAGTCAAGAAATCTGGTATACTTCACCAAGAGTATCTTTATGCCACGTAACCAATTTTGTTGAGGTTCCTCATTTTTCTAGAAGTGTTTTTTACTGTTGTTCCCAAGTTGGACCTTGGCTGCTTAGATGTTAGGAAAACATGTCTACCATGATGATAGCTGAATACTGAGACAGGTTGCCCAGGGACACTTGGAATCTCTCTCTGAGGAAGTGTTCAGTACTTGACTGGACACTGTCCTGAGTAACGTGAGCTATTTAGACATATTTGGAGCAGGAGGGTGGGCCTCTGGAGGCCCCTTCCAAACTAAAATTAGACTGCAGGACTCTTCTACTTGTTTACATAGCAGTAAAGCTGGAGTTTGAGCTATCACTGTATATCTCAATGTATTCTAGTTCTTCATGTCTGTGTCTCCAAGCAGTAATTTGCAGTGTAAATGTATAAATTTTGCATAAATTTCTAAGGTTTCATCTTCTGACTTTTGGGGATGGAATTCCCACAGATACATTTCTCTTAATTGTGTTAACTTACAGGAGATACAAATTGTGTTAACTTACAGTAGATACAAATATATCTTTGTAAAAATGTCAGGCTAGGCACAAAATTAATACCTTTGTGATCACTATATTTGTTTTTCGGTGCCGTTTGCTGTTCTGCGTGAGGTGCTGCTGTGTCTGTTCCTAATGTTCACTCTAAACCGATAGGTAGCAGCTGAGTATTCTCCTCTGATGCTATTACGGGGGTGTTACAAGGAAAAATAAGAACGTTAGAAGGTGTTTGCCTCCACTTAGTGTTTAAAAAAGTGGTGGCTGTCACTTTATCCAGTGTGGAAATTATATAATATCAGCATATTTCAATAATCTGCTTCTCAAAAATGCATAAACTGGAAGGTTTTTCTGAGCGTAATTTAGGTTCATACTCCATGCCATCACTGGAATACTAGACAGGCAGAGGCCAAGGACGGGCTTTTTGTGCAGGCAGGGGGGTTTCCATGAGGTGAAATGTCGAGAACAATAATTAGCTTCTCTCCATAATGTTCCTTATTTTTTTGACATTGTACTGAAGCTATGACCTTGACCAGCTATGACCATCCGTTAACCGCTCTTCACTAAGGTGTGCAGATACCTTAGTATTTGACTGTTAAGATTTTCCTTCTGTGCTTATTCTTAAATTTTGTTTTGTTTTTTAAGTCAGATATTTCCAAACATCTTCTGATTCAGATCCAGAGAGATGTTTATCATCAGCCTGTTCGTTCAATATACATTGCTTTCCTGCAAGGAGTTTTGAAACAAGATTTCAGCAAATCAGAAAGAAAGTAGGTTTTCCATTTCTTTCATCAAATTGCTTGGCATTTCTCATTTCAATAAAATAGAAACAAATAATTATAAAAGGCAAAGAAACCAACCAACCAACCAAAATCCTCTGATATTATAACAACTCAAATGTCCCTGAAGAGCACTTCTGGCCAGTTGGCTGTCTCCACTTTGTTTTCACTTCGGGACAATTTAATTGCAAGATTGTTTGCTAAGGTTTAAGAGCAGTGATTTTTCTACTAAGGAATATAGGAATAAAGCAAACTGAAAGATACCTAGGATCTCGCTCTTGAAAGTTTTTATTAATGTGACACAGAAGCTTTTTTTAAGTCCACTCCTTTCAAACCTCTTTCTTTCCGTTTTGTCCCCCATCCCTTGCCACCTAAATTCCCCCTTTCTTCCAAACTCTTCGCTGTCTCTCAGGTCCGCCGTGCATTCCCACTTCTCTAAGCACCCTCCCAGTTCCCTAGCTCTCCTCTTCCCTCATGTGTCCCCTGCCACTGGTTTCCCTCCCCATTTAGCAACACTTTGTGTAATTCGCTATGCCAGCTTGCATGCTCATTAGACAGTTCATTAACTCTATTTTCTAGTGCACTAAACTGGGCGGGGGCAATCAGCACTTATAGGTCCCTTGTGATGTAGTCCTGATACTAGCATGCATATTGATACGCAATAGCAATAAAAGAAAAACATATCTGCAAGCACAGGACAGAAATAATCACTAGTTTTAGAAGGAAAGGGTTAAACTAACAATGTAAGGTAGGAAACATCCACTGTATTTGGAAAAGGCTTCATGTACGGTCTCCCCTCTCCTATCAGCAAAGTCAGAGTGGAATGGAAGAGACTTGCAGTAAGGAACAGCAGCTGCCAGGATGCAGCCTGGCTTTGACAGATCGGCTCTGGATAGGTCCAACTCCCAGGACAGCTTGTATCGGCTGCGAAGCCGTTAAAGTGAATATATAAACCACAGGAAAGTATGATAGTGACATGTTTTGTTTCTAGATTGTTAAACCAGTAATTGTTATTGCAAGTAGCTGTCATTCCCACCAGCATTTGCTTTGTGTTGACAATGAAGAAAACTAATTTGTTTTATAGTCTGAAGCTTAATTTACTTCATGGTTGGTTTCTTTCTTTGCCTGTCACTCCCAGACCTCTGAGAAAGAAATGCAGTCAGTTTTACAGCAAGCAGAATGAGCTGTAACTAAACTGCCAGTACAAAAACTATGGCTTCTCGCTGATTAGAAAGCATTTCTCACTGATTAGGAAGGGGTCTCTAAAGTGGAGAGGCATGGGTTTGATGGACGGACCGCTCGGTGGATAAGGAGTTGGCTGGATGGCCACACTCAGAGAGTGGTGGTCAACGGCTCAGTGTCCAAGTGGAGACCGGTCACGAGTGGCGTCCCTCAGGGGTCTGTGTTGGGCCCGGCCCTGTTCAACATCTTTGTTGGTGACATGGACAGTGGGATAGAGCGCACCCTCAGCAAGTTCGCCGATGACACCAAGCTGTGTGGTGCTGTCAACACGCTGGAGGGAAGGGATGCCATCCCTGGAAACATTCAAGGCCAGGTTGGCCGGGGCTCTGAGCGACCTGATCTGGTTGGAGATGTCCCTGCTCCTTGCAGGGGGGTTGGACTGGGTGGGCTTTAAGGTCCCTTCCAACCCCAACTGTTCTATGATTTTTTTGAAAAGCACATGGGATCAAAATCTCCCTTTTGAATCCTATTAGCCAAGACTGCCAGTCAGTGACTATACCCAGATTGGCTAGTGAGCGGTGGATATTTGCCCTTCAGTTTGTATGGCTTTTAATGAAACTTGACAACTCTAGAAGAAATTAACTCTGGGAAGGTGACTGCCTGCTGTGTCTCCAACGGCCAACTGTCCATACAGCAGTCAAGGACACGGTTATAGCCAGGTCAGGAGCGTGGGGAAGAGAGAGCCCACTATTAACTCATAGAAATGCAAAGGAAACCTTTAAGGTATAGAAGCAATTTAAGTAGGAAAAAAGTCTCGTGGTCATTCAGCTTACTCTAGTCAGGAAATGTTTTTGATGACATAAAGAAGGCTTCTGTAAGCTGTGTCATCACTGGGAGGGTTTGGCCATACAACAAACCTTTCCCAGGGTGACTTAACACGTCAGCCTAATATTTTCAGGCCAAATGTGTCTATACAGATTGACACCAGAAATGCAGTTTCTGAAAACTGGGGAAAAAAATTGGTCTGTTCACAGCCTTGTTTTATTTTGGATCAATGTGCTCTTTCGAGCTCTCCTGTTCTGAAATAATTCTGAAATGAATTTTATATAGTGTGGTGCTAACAGTCACAAAACCATCCAAACAACAAAAACCCCACGGCGTCACGGTTTTTATCCTGGTTATCAAAATAAACCAAGCACTAGAAAAATGTTTCCTGAACACACAGTGGTACAAAAAGAGTTGGAGAGAAATCCTTTGATGGGGACTGTGCTGTCCTGTACAAAGCAAAAGTTCCTCCAGTAGCTGTGAGAAGGCACGTATGCAGAAGGAGGTCATTTCCCAGAAGGGAGCGACAGAAGAAGGCCTCGTAAACCGAGTCCATGGTTGGGAAGGGGTTTTATTGAAGCCTGGATTAAGATTCAGTCAAAGCCCATGCACTGTGCTAAGTTCTGCAGAAATACATTAAAATGTGGAGTTTTGTTCAGGTGCTCAGTTTGAACAGTCCATTAACAGACTGTGTAAGCTCTCCTGAACATATTGGCCTGTTACTATCAAAGATAAAAATCTAACTAAACCTACAGAACGTATAGCTACAACTGGAGACTCTGGCCAGTAGGAGCTGCTGCAGAACTGGGAAGAGGAGCGCGACCAGAGCTCCATCACACAGATGACATGGGGCCAAGAGAAGCGAGTGGTCATTTCTGCTGTCCTCCACATTCCCTGCCGTACGTGGCAAGAGACCCCTGAAGGTCTGAGCCAGCGAGAACAGCTGCAGCGGCAGCCCAGAGAGGGACCTTCAGGCACTCGGCCCTCAGAAGCACTGTCTGTCCCATGCTGCCCTTCATGCTCTTCACATTGGCCTCCTTCTCTTACCTTCCTCTGACCTGCCCTGTCCTCAGGACTCCCGCTGTCCTCTGAATGCCTCCTCCTCTGTGTTACTTTGACACATTCTAAAGGAATCCCCTTAGAAGATGAATCGTGAAATTAATATCTCTCTCATTAACACAGTATTCCTTTTGTGTTGTTCCTCACCTTTACGCTTTTGCTGTTCTCTCTGATTGCCCAAAGGCATTCTTGCCAACTTGTCTGTTTAGGCTGACTCTTAGTGCCAGGAGGCACCTACTACTTGTGTCTGCAGGGTGTTCGGCGTAAGGAGATCCCCTTTTCAAAAAAATTCTCTAAGCACACCCATAATAAGCATCATTAGTAACAAAAGCATGCCCACATCCAGTTAGTGGGGTGTTAGTGTCATCTGTTGTATCAGCCCACTGGTCCAGGCTTTGATCTCACCTCAAATGCCTGGCTGTCCTCTCCGAGCTCTCAGGTGCCCGTGGAGTACAGCCACAGTCTGCATCGAATTCACTCTGCCAGAACCTTGTGAAATTCTTGCACTCTGCGTAACACACATTCTTGTATGACCCCATATAGCTTCTCGGCTGCTCGCTGGGGTCACGTACGTTAAACCCCAGCTGCTGTAGACAGGGTAGAGCTGACCTATTTTGCCTGTTGGCTTTAGTGGCACCAACACTGAAACAGCTTACTGACGACACCTGCCTGCTCTCACTTTAGTAAATAGTGACTATCCCACTGGAAAGACACATCCTAGTTTTTACCTTAGGTCTCATAAATCTAAAGCTTGCAAAAATGTGCACGGAAACTATGAGCATTTAAACCTCTCTGTGTGTGCTGACCTTGAGACACTAAATGAGCAGTGTCTGGATTTTGGCAATCGGCAGCTTGTAAGGGAACAGAAAGCCAGCCACTTGTCATGAGGAATCTCATCTTTCTTTCTTTTTTTTCACATTTTGTTGAACCTTGAACTTTAAGCATCTGATGGAAAAATAATGGCATTTTGAGGTTTAACGACTAGTTTTAAGTCATTAACTTCTTTATTAGTGGCCCTAGCTACCTGAATTCAGTAAAGAAATGAATACTGTAAACCCATTTATATGTAGAGTTTGATATCTGTGCCACTGTGGCAGACTGAGGCTTAAATTACTCGTATTTGAACCCCAAAGACCCTCAGTGCATTTTACAAGCCTGCCAAGCACTGCAGGGAGTATCTGCTGATATACCGTACCGAACAACTGTAGCTGCAAAGAGAGCGGCTAAAATTTAAGCATATAGAATGTAGCAATCTTGTGTAAATAAGGTAAGAAATAATGTAACTTGGATTTTGGCCAGGACCCCCTGCTTCGTCTCCACACCCGCCCCCCACCAGTCCCCAGAATAACAAAGTTCTTTAGTGACCACCAGAAATCAAGAACTTTGGTTTTGCATATCCCCTCCCAGCTACACCTTTTGTTGGTTCTAAGTACAGCTGAGGATTCAAAAGGCAAAGTATCCCATTTGAGCTTCGCTTTAAATATTTCACGCTGCTGGGAAGGCTGGGAAATACTGACAAGAGATCTAAGAAAGAGGCACAATTTACTTTTGCGTTTACTTCTTTTAAAAGGCAGTCAAAATCTGGCGTTGTGCCTTGAATTATTTGTGCTTTCCAGTATCTTGCAGTCTTCCTTCGCTGTCAGAGATCTCCCTTCTGGAAGGGAAAATCCAGCCTTTTAAAGAAATAGTTTCCTAGAAGGTTACAGACTCACCACATCCATGATCTGCATGAGGCTGAGAGTGAAATAGACTGTGAGCGGCTGGGAATCATTCGCAACCGGGCGCTCCAGAGGGTTGTAATTTTTCAGCAGCTCCTTATAAAGCTTCCTTTGGAACTCTCCTTGCAGGGACTCTTTGGGCACAGGAATAAACAGATAAATAATCAGGATTCTCCATCAGAAAGTAAAGCTAAGACATACATAATAGCTGATAGCAGGAAAAGAGCGTATCTATCATTTCACCTGCTGCATTCCCAGAAAATTGCCACTGTAATTCATGTAGTTCATTAGCTACTACAGCAAAATCTTACCACAAATGTCTCTCTCGTTCTTTTCATCCCAGCCTGTAAGGGGCAATTCCCTCTTTGATCATTCCTTGGCTGGCCAGGAGTGATAAATTCTAAATGCTAACAATGTTATATCAACATAGGCACCCTCCGGTCCAGCAGCAAGAAGTGATGAAGGAGAAACAGGCTACCTGCATGTTAGCACCGGTCCTGGCACGGCCCGAACCAGAAAGGCAGAGCACAGACACGGCGGAGGGCATCGGCAAGACAATGGGAAGAAAAATGGCCACAGGTTCGGCGGAATCCCGCTCTCAGGCCGAGAACTTTGGGGCAAGCACTGCCCGCTCTGCTCGCTGTTCATGCGGTACGAACAGCGCGGGGTACGGGCAGCGATGAGCGGCACTGACATTAATACAGGGGATAACATTTAGGGGTTTCTGTCCTTTGTGCACCCCAAATCCAGGGAGGGTCTCTGTTCTGCCGATTTTCCGTGGGGGGAGAGGGAGCGGGTCCACACGGGGACAGAGGCCGCCTGGCAATGAGGGGACCGTGGGGAACGGGTCCCCCGGACGGGCTTTCCTCTTCCCTCGTCTCTTCGCGTCCTGAGCTCCCCCCGCGAAAAGCAGCCCCCGTTTCAGCGCCCTTCGCGGCTCTCTGCCCTGAAGCCGCTGCAACCGAAGTGCCTGGACGGAGTTTGCTGCCCCATCCCCTCCGCTCCGCCCGCCTCCCCCGTCCCCTCGCCGCAGCCCCCCGCGCTGGCGAGCCCCCGGCGCGGCCCGGGACGGCGCG